>OY720448.1:7598587-7633587 GCA_963082715.1 Harpalus rubripes
AGCATCGCGACATCTAAATTGAAAGCAGCGGAAACTTCTATAAGCTTTTGATGATTTATTGCCAGGGCGGGATTAACTGCATTTTCTCAAACTTACGCAGTTCAATCTTTCATTAATTTATATTATTTTCAAATTGATAAATGGTGTTTGACTTATAATTACAAGATTCTTCTTGTGAAATAAATTTAAATAAGAAATTCAGATTTTAAAAGTTTATAAAGTTTGTGAATTACACTTTTTCCATTTATCTTAAGTGCCAACAAATTTATAACTTTAACGTACTTTCATGTTATACCAACTTCTTTCAATTCATATAAATTTTTCTCATCTTATAATTCTCATTACCTACTTTGGAAAAATTTTCTACCAAAAAGTTCTAAAAAAGTCGTTTGTGGATTAGTTCACAAATTATTCCCGGGTATGGTAAGTTTTAAACAAACCATAGAATTATCTTGTAAGAAAGTTTCCTTCGTGACATCATCGTCATGGACCACTGTACAAACTACTATCTCAAAAATTTAAATAAAACATAAAGGACGATTATAAACTTAATAAGACTTAAAATTTACTATTTCTTATTCTTTTTGAATTTTTTCAATGTAAGAAAACTAATACTTACAGACACAACATCTATTAATTATACTTTTTACCTTCCGTCACCTTTAGGTAAGGAAGATATTGTCTTTGGTCAAAAAAATCGGTGATGAGTTTTTAGTCAATAAACCCGTTTTAGGGTTTCTAGAATACGATTTTACTATTTTTACGATGTTTGTATATGTGTGTGTGTGTGTGTGTGTGTGTGTGTGTGTGTGTGTGTGTGTGTGTATGTGTGTGTGTGTGTATGTGTGTGTGTGTGTGTGTGTGTGTGTATGTGTGTGTGTGCGATAACTCTAATACTACAATTTCAAAAATTATAATTCTTTCGTATTCTTCTTCGCTACATCCATATGAAGAGCTGATTAGATTTTGTTATAATTGGTCAACCGGAAGTACCCTCATTTGAAGATTTTAACAGTTTTTCCTGAAAAAACGATGTTAAATATTTTTTCACATTCATTATTATTATAAATGCTGAAGAATATTTTATTGTCTACACGATTTAACTGTATTTTATACTTCATATTAAATGCATATGGATTTAAAAAAATCTGATGTGGCCAGCACATTACCTTCCGTCAGTTCTATGTACATTATACAAACTCCATACAGACATTTTCTTGCGAAAGGTTTTATATATCCAGTACATTACCTACCCTCAGTTCTATATATTTTGTACAAAATCCATACGGAGAGTTTCTTAGAATTGATTCTATATTTGCAGTAAAATTATAACACAAACATATACTATGTCAATTGCACTTGACATTGACATCTGTCTATCAGAATTTTTAAAATTATAATAGCTGTTTCCAATGTTATTGCATAGTTAGCTGCTTTATGAAATTAATTTTTTTTATAATTTTTTAACTCAATATCCATTGAATATGAAGTATAAAATGTAATCAAATCGTATAGAGAATAAAATATTTTTTAATATTTATAATAACATTAAATGTGAAAAAATGATATTTAAAAGCTTTTTCTCAAGAAAAACTGTTGGAATCTTATAATGAGGGAACTTTTTGTATGAAATTTGTACAAAATACGTAGAACTGACGGAAGGTAATATGCTGGTCACATCATATTTTTTACATTTTGCCACAACGTTTCTTTGTTAAATGCCATGTGTGTGCTTAAGCAATATACATAGTGTTGTAGGGGCCCTGCAACATTTTGTACTAAAGTTAATTAAATGAACAAATGCAACACGAATGGCTGACAGCAATGTTATAAATGTAATGAAAACGGAAATTGATTCGAATTTGTTCATTTTATTTACTATGGAACTAAATTTCACTAGACGTTTATAATATCGGCCCTTAAATATAAACAGATTTTATTTTGCATGTTTAGTAACATGTAAAATCGAATTCGAAATTTAATAAAAATTGCTCATTTGTAGTGATAGCCATGGATTTGAAACAACATTATAAAAAAATGCATATCGTTTGAATAAATAAATAAATAAATATATCATCACGGCATATTACCCATTGCTGGGTGTGCCAATCTGCTTTGTAAGCAGATATCGGTAATGATGATGACATATTTGTACCGTGCGGGCGTTTACCAGGCGTCACCTTACGGGCACTCATTGCTGGCGTGGAAGGTGCACCACGGGGGTCAATTTTGTCAATTTTCAATCGTTTGAACTGTCAATAATTCAATTTTCAAATAAAAATTCCATTTTTATTTTGTAATCTGCAAAATCGAAATTCTGACAGTTCAAACGATAAGCATTTCTTTGTAATTTTCTTTAAATGAATACAAATAATCCATATTTACAAATTTATTGTTATTACTTGACTGTTAGTATGATTGTAGGGATGATGAGAAATAATTGGAGCTGCAGTCGTGGTAAACAGTCTTTATTAAATAGTAATTTAATTAAATTTCCTACGTTTCGATTCCAAATGAATCATCATCAGGGATAGTTAAAGTACAGTTGGAAAAAAAGATCATTACATTACAAAATCAAAAATGCAAGGATGAAAATGTCCTCAAAAAACAACTAAAGATAACTATGTTAATTAACTAAAGATAACTATAATTGTATTATATCCATAATTTAAACCCGGGACCCTTGGAGCGTGAAGCGATAGCACTCCGCTACTTCTCATAGGCCAATTACTTAAGCTGCACAACTATTGAAAATTATAACATACATTATATTTCGACTTCAAAGGATTAATAATATGGTGTATCCCTTTCGATTTGAATCAACGAATAGTATTGTATTAAACGCCCGCGTAGCAAGGTGAGATGACAGGATGACACGTACCCGTTCCCATAGCAACAAGCTTTAGGGACGACAGGTTACATGAAGCGGCTGGTTACTGTTACAAAGCTGTAGTAACTCGAGTATCTCACGTTAGTCAAAGTAACTGTCATCATAGCAGAGCACGAGTGTTATGGCATTTTAATGTTTCAAACTTTGTATGAGGCAATCCGGAGTCATGTTCGTGTAATCGAAACTGGCGCTCGGATGAATTGATTTTGTTTTAGATTCTTTCATTCATTTCGAAATATTTAAATGTCTTTCAGGATGAATATTCATAAGAATATTTAGAATTCGGAATGAATTAGATCTAATTTGTTATTGTAATCAGTTCTGCTGAATTATCAGTCTTATTATTATTGTACTGTTGCTGGAATACACGGAGAATTTAGTATAGAACAGTGTTTCCTAAAAGACTGTAAAACAGTAAAAATCTTTGAAGCATTTAATCCACCGGAGGTCGCGGTATATAAAAAATAAAAGACACTCGAGTATCTCACGTTAGTCAAAGTAACTGTCATCATAGCAGAGCACGAGTGTTATGGCATTTTAATGTTTCAAACTTTGTATGAGGCAATCCGGAGTCATGTTCGTGTAATCGAAACTGGCGCTCGGATGAATTGATTTTGTTTTAGATTCTTTCATCCATTTCGAAATATTTAAATGTCTTGCAGGATGAATATTCATAGGTATATTTATAATTCGGAATGAATTAGATCTAATTTGTTATTGTAATCAGTTCTGCTGAATTATCAGTCTTATTATTATTGTACTGTTGCTGGAATACACAGAGAATTTATTATAGAACAGTGTTTCATAAAAAACTGTAAAACAGTAAATATCTTTGAAGCATTTAACCCACCGGAGGTCACGGTATATAAAAAATAAGAGACGCGTTTTTTATTACCTTTCGGCACCTATAATAGGAGCTCTTTAAACACGTTTGTCTCCCATAGTGACTGTCTTTTTATAAAACGTCCAATCATTTTATACCTTCCTGGATTTGGCTTTGTTTTATAATTTGACTAGACGCTAGACGTTTTATAAAATTACAAATAGCTTATGGCCACATTGTAAAATGAATATTTCGACATATCCACTTGCAACTCACGCTTGGAAAACTCTGACCTAGTTTTGTGCGTTAGGTTATGTTGTTATATTTAGAGATTTATACAAGTTAAGTTAGCTCTTAGGCCAGTCGGCAAGGTGTTTATTGTAGAAATAATTGGTGGCAAGCTAAAGTAAATTTTATTCTCTTTATTTGGACATCCAAAAATACAAAAATCGTGTAATCTATGACACGAAGGAGAACGAAAAGAGGCTCTACAGTTTTACCAATTATGCAAAATCTGTTAGGAATTTGTTACTTATTTTTAATATATGTATTTCATTATTACGAAAAACATGAGACTTGTTTCGGGTATTTTCATACATAATATCATAAGTGGTAAATTTTTGCCGGAAAAAAATTTTCAGATTGCTACGAAAGCCGGTTGCCTAGCAATTTATTGAGTGGCATTGACAAAAAAATCACGAATTGTCAAACGAATGATTTTTGATCAATTTCACGAGATAAATTGGCAACAGGCTCGAGTAAAGCAATAGGAAAATTTTTCCAGGATAAAATTTAACCACGAATGGTATTCGGATGACTATTTCCAAAATAAAAATCAGGTAATCATTTATATAATTTTTTTTTGACAAAAATTTTGTAAATTTTATTGTGCTTAGTGGTATTATGTTTCAGTTTGCTTTTTCAACGTTTTAAATAGATTCCTGTCCGAATCGACTCGTTTTTAATAAAAACTGATAACACTGAAAATATACAGACTTTGACAGGTATGTAAACAATAACTTTCTAAAACGTCAAAAAAAAATCACTTATCAAAACTCACTTGTAAAAATACGACAACTTATTGGCTTAAAGGATGCGAAAAAATTTTTGTGACGGTGTTTTGTCGAAATGAAACTTGGTAACTATGTAGAATCTTGAATTTGGATTGATTTATATATTTATGAGTGAAATAGTCAGTGAAAAAGTATAAATAAAAAGTTACAGTGTTTTTTTTAATAACATGATAAAAATAAGTTACAAATTAGTATCAGATTTTGTTTAATTAGTAAAAATTTCAAGCTCTTTTCGTTCATTTGGAAAAGCGCAGACCGGGGCGTAGGTGATCCCCTTAACTGGATGAATTTGTAGCAAAGCGCTGAAAAAAATTATCAAAAATCATCAATAATTTACTTCTTTCGATGCTACGACGAATGTAAACTGTTGTAATAAAACCTATATTAAATAAGTACCTAATTTTTTGAGTAATTGAAATTTCTATCATAAAGTTATTCTGGTTAACTATTTTTTAACATAAATCTTTGAGAGTTCATCCTAGGTAAAAAAAATGTAAGAACACTTTCATGTACAAAATACGAGCTTTAATTTTGATACAAGCCACTGTTTTCAAGAAAATGGCCAAAAATTCATTTTTTGCACCTTTGATCCGAAATGGCGGCAAAATCCGGGGTCGCTAGAGGGTGCAAAATTAGTAGGTCTTTTAAGGTCCCAATAAAGAGAATAAAATTTATTCTAGCTTGCCACCATTTAATTCCACAATAGCCTCTTTTAAGCGCTCTGCCAACTGGCCTATCTTTGTTGTTTCTTTTTATATAAAATGCATAGATATTTTATTAAACGACAGATTGCAAAGCATCGTCATCGAAGAATTGATAATCTGGCTACGTTTATAAAAACAAGTATATAAGAATTTTGCTAAATTTATTAGATATATATATATATATATATATATATATTACTATTTTGTCAAAATTGAATACCTAAAATATTTGTATTCTTGCGAAGAAAGTTTAGCCCACGACCCCGGAAGATTTGGAAATGAAATTGCAACTATAGCCAGACAATAAAAGACTAAAACGAGGATGAGAAAAATCTATGGTTTTATCAATTCGTGTTGCATCTGATGGCGATATTAGCAGTCCCAGATTGTCCCACGAATTAGCGACTCGAACTATAGTAATAATTATATTACTCGATGCTTTGATCGTACAATAAGTAATGACGCGTTCATGATGATGAAGACGAAGTATTTTAACGTAGTAAACTAGTTTCCTTGTTCTCAGCAACAGTTGTTATTAATCATTAATGGATTGAATAGACTTCAAACAAAGTTTGTATAAGAAATCTGAGAAATATTGTACTGCAAAGAATCTCCAGGTCAATATTTTGCGGAGGGTAACTTTGTTCAGGTTGAATACATTGTTAATTATGAAGTTGCACTATCGACAGAATATTCGTGGATATAATTTTAATGATGTCATTTGGCTGTTACAATGGTGTTTGTGTGTATATGAGACGATTTTTTCTGTCACATTAACAAAATAAAACTGACAACCCAAACAAGAATAACCAATTGAACCATGTATGTGTTGTTATTGTTTTATAGTTTCCATGGTGAGCCTATTCTTATTGTATACCCCTAAGGTGATGTCAGTTTCATACGATACTAATGGATTTTACCTACACAACTTCCTTAAAATTTAGAAACCAGTTAAAAAAATTGTTTTTCTCTTGGGATTACCGAGATTTGAGGATAAAGAAAAAATCTGATGTGGCCAAGACTTTACTTCTATCAGTTTTATATATTTTATAAAAATTCCACACAAAAGACTAAAATATTCTTTAATATTTATGACATAATTTTTACCTCCTGCTACCCTTGGTAAGGGAGATATAGGAATCGTGCTAAAAATCGCATATCGAGATATTGGTAAATGGGCACGTTGTAAGGTCCATAGAATCCAATTTTAACATTTTCACGATGATGTCTGTGTGTATGTGTGTGTGTGTGTGTGTGTGTGTGTGTGTGTGTGTATGTGTGTGTGTGTGTGTGTGTGTGTGTGTGTGTGTGTGTGTGTGTGTGTGTATGGATCTTGTTTACGCTCTGACTCTAATACTATCATTCAGAAAATTTTGAAACCTTGTATTTATACCTTATTTTAATATGAAAAGAAGCTATTAAATTTTGGTGTAAATCAGATAACCGAAAATGGCATTTTACTTGAAGCTTTGAGTTTTTTTTTCTCCGAAAAATACCTTTAAATGTATTTTTTCGAGATTTATGCAATTATACAAATTAAAGATTATTAAATTTTCTATTGGTTTCCATTAATACTTTTTCTACACATTTTATGGATAAATTTATAAAATTATCTATAATTTAAATCACACAGCCTGCGCTTAAAACATACACAACTACTTGATTAGACAGTTCATACCTCAAATGTATGTAACTGACAGATAAATGTCACTGTCAAAGAACTAATCATTTCAAATTAATAATAGTAACGATTTAAAAAGAAAATAGTAAATAGAACCATAGTTACATGAAATGGATTTTAATACTGTTTCTAGTATAACTAAATATGTAAGTATGTATATTTAAATTAATGAAAATTAAATAGCGGGAGGTGTGTTGGCCACATCAGATTTTTAGATTAAAGTTGACGTTTGACAATTTTTCGGAAGTAGCGTTTCTTCAAGAGGTGAGAACGCGTGCCTATATTTTCTTTAAATAATAATAATACATACTAGGCTCTTAGAATTTTTAAATAGTTTAAGTTTTTATAAAATGTCGGTTGTTTTTTTAGAAATATAAGAATTGGAGTTATCGAATCCGAAAGAATCGTCACACGTACACACACGCACAAACACACATACAGACATCATTATAAAAATAGTATAATCGATTTATATAAAACGTGCTAATTCATTAAAAACTCACCATCGAATTTTTTGACCAAAGACAATTTCTTCGTTATCTAAGAGTGACAGAATGTAAAAATCGCACAAGCGTGTCAAAATGTTCATCAATGTATAGCTGTCAAATACAAACTTCTGATATATAATTCACGTGACAAAAAATGAAAATGAATAACGCGCGAAATTAAAAAAATCTCGTTACTTCTTTTTGATTAAACCTCGTATATTGATTGTAGTTTCGCTGGTATAGTCTAGCTGTTATTGACACATCAATTAAGTGATGTATGAAGAAAGTTAATTAGAAATATACAAAAAGGTAAATACTTAGTACTTCCTAGATCCAGTGTAGCAAAATAGATCGGTTGTCGGCGTTGTTTTCAGCTTACCTCACTCCACTCGGCATCCGCGATCCACGCTAACCGATCTAGGTGGCTTTGAGTGTTTCGCTTAGCCCCACTTATCCTGTGTAAGCGACGCAAACATTGCCCAGGGCTTTTCTCTACCTTCGCTTTGCCGACGACGACGACTAGAAACATCTAAGTGTCGTATAAGCCATTTTGTTCAGACTAAATACAACGAACTACGCTTCGCCAAATGCAATTTCTAATAACATGTCATATAAGTTTTCGGAAATTTTTTGAATGGACAATACTGTGGTTTAAGGAAAGTAAATTGAACCTTCTTATTACTATAATAATTGGAGTGATAAGATGAAAAATCTGGTGTGATCAACACAATACCTCCCGCCATTTACAGTCCGAGTCGTAAAAAAGATTAAGTTTTTTGAATTAGCGAATTTTACTATAATTTTGACAGGTTTATTTCTTAAAATATAGTCTAATCTAATCCAAGTAACTACCTTTTTTAAACCCTTCAACAGGATTAAATCCCAATTACAGAGTGGATTCACATTCACACATGTCCATGTCTTAGTGGAATTCGAACCCATAACCCCGAAGGCACTCATGACATGAGGCGTAGCTCCTAACCGTTGAGCCACCGCAGCTACAATAAAATGAAGATTAAATTTTACATACCGCGGGGTAGAATAGAATTCACTAATCCAAAAATGAGGATTAGCTTATACATTTTTGTGAATCGTTAATTTTTATTAATCTAAATACGTACTTACATGTTTACTTATGCTGAAAACTGCATTGAATTCCTTTTCTATTGTTCTATTTTTCCTTTTTAAAACGTTACTAATATTATTTTGAAATAATTAGTTCTTTGATAGTGACATTTATCTGTCAGTTACATACATTTGAATAACTGCGTTTTGTTTGTCTATAGCGTAGGCTCTGGGATTTAAATTATAGATAATTTTATAAATTTATCCATAAATTATATAGAAAAAGTATTAACGCAAATCTATAGAAAATTTAATAATCTTTAATTTTTATAATAGTATTAATCTCGAAAAAATAACATTTAAAGTTATTTTTCGAAGAAAAACTATTTTGAGCTTCTAGTAAAGTGCCATTTCCGGTTATCCGATTTTCACCAAAATCTAATGCACTCTTTCCATTACAGAATAAGTTCGAAACACAAGGTTTCAAAATTTTCTGAATGATAGTATTTGAGTTAGAGTAGAGGATCCACACACACATACACACATACATACAGACATCATCGTGAAAATGTTAAAATTGGATTCTAGGGACCTTAAAACGTGGTCATTTACCAAAATCTCGATATGCGATTTTTAGCATGATCGTTATATCTCCCTTACCAAAAGTAGCGGGAGGTAAAAAGGAAAATATTCCACATATTGGGCATTTCAAACTGAGATAGCCATTTTACATTACTCCCAAACCCGCGTCAAATGACTTCTAAATGGAAAATATTCCTATAATATGGCAAATGCCTTCAACCAAGCCAAATTTAAATCGGCTGTCCCGCCACACGATTGCAACAGCTTAACCCTTTCAAGTCGGATTTTATTGAAAATTGGCCAGTGTTTTTTATAATATCATACACTGCTTTAGATTTACCTTCGTTGTACTTTTTAAATGTTTTAATACACCATTCCATACGATGTTGCTTTTGACCATCATTTAAATTATGAGGTACCCAACGGTAACAAACATTCCTGCCTTTTAGATGATCGAGCAAAATTTTATTTATAGCGGTCATTCCAATGCCCAAAGTAGCCCGTATAATTATGTATGTGACACGGTTGTCTTCTTTAATCATTGTACGAATAGCAGCTATGTTTTCATCCGTAACTGGTTTATGGTTTTTGTTTAGGTTTAAGTAATGGCTGGTTTATGATGGATTTAATTCATAAATTTAAATTTACAAATTTAGATTTAAAATTTACGATTTACCTTGTTGGTTTATAGTGAATTTAAAAATATGGAATGTGTCCAATCAACTTATATTGGGTCACGAGGTTTGACACAGATGGGATGACAGTTATGATATTTATCACTTTTATCATAATCAATCTGTATTGTTCTACAGATAATATTAATAATATATCCATATTTTCAGAATCCATTTATCAAATCAAAATTAAAATGTATCAACTGTCACTTGAAACTGTAATTTTTTCCATCAAAATCATTTTTTGAAATACTGTGAAATTATTGGACGCATTTACAAATTTACATTTAGAATATAAAATATGGTGATATTTTAAATGTAAATTCTAAATCATAAATTTCTTAAATTCATCATGAACCAGTAGAAGCAGATATGTACAATTTATATTTATAAATGTAAATTCGTAAATCTAAATTTGTAAATTAAATCCATTATAAACCAGCCATAAGTCATTCATAAATGTAAGTTTAAATTACCTGAAAATTAGTTTTGATATGTACAGACATCTGTGTAAATGCTTCAAAAACAAGATTAAAAAATCTGTAGAACAAGGCACCTGTGCGCCGTGAAACTGTCATTCGCTTGGCATTATTGGTTATATTTCAGCAAGTATAAGTTATGACAGTCTCCATTTTCTCATTGGTGAAGTTTGTGACGTCAAACAAAATCATAAACCTAAAGTTTGGACCTTGCAATGTTTAGCTTTATGATTTGGATTTAGAGATCCTATATTCTGAAGTGTGAACGGAATCATTACATAATATGCGGCCAAAGTCTTTAAATCTAAAGTATAAACCATAAATCTAAACCTAATTTTCATTTGTAAATGAACCGTTAATTATCATTGAGAGAAACTCGTTGAAATTTAAATTCTTTGTACCAGCTGTGAACAAACCTAATACTAAGTGCTTTATTTCCAAAAGCATCCCGAGGCTTTTCAATGCATTGTTTTGAAGAGAACGAACTTTTCAAATTGTAAAATATCATGGCTAAGGAATTTTCTCTTGTTAACTGCATTTTCAGTACGAAGTGCGTACTTTAAAACTGTATGGATAACAGAGAACGAATTTTAACAAAAACTGCCGTGCTACCTAAGGATGTACTTTTGTTTTGCTATTCATTTATTTTCCGTAGCTACCTTAGTTTATATTTATTTGCAGAAACTTTCGGTACTAGCCTCGTATATACTACTAGTCTTATAAAATAGAAAGGTAGCTTACACATGTCCCGATAGACTCGTAAGGGTCAAAGATGTATGATAATTTCTTATGTAATTTTAAGTCGAAAATACTTTATAGTTATACACTAATCGAAACTTAGAATAAGATGATTTATAAGGTCTATTAAATTGAGGAGCTCTTTGCAAAAATAACCTTAATCCATTTTTACCTACCGTCACCTTTAGGTAAGGAAGGTTGTACCGTAACGCTCGAGGCGACGCCAATCGGCCGAAAATGCAATATTTGAGCTGACAGAAATGTGTGTATTCAATAGGATTTACGTGTTATTTTAACTCTAAAAGATTTTATCATCGATAATGATTATTTGGTTCAGTAGAAATAATTAAAATAAAAGGAAGGTGAGTATGCTATGCTTAAAATTTCTCAAATTTTGAAAGTAAAAACCCAGAATTCTGAACTTTGATTAGTTGAATAATATATTAATAAATAATTTTAATACAAGAAACATTACTTCTATCACTTAAATATTTTAATAAAGAAATATTTTGTAAATAAACTTGAAATTATAATAATTTAGTCTTATCCATAGTTTAATTTAGACTTTTAAGGGCCCTAAGCAAAAAATATTTTTCAGGCCATCATCAAAAAACTAGGACCTATAATTTTACAAGATAATGTAGCTGTAAATATATCATAAATTAAATTGCATTAGAATTAAAGAAACATTCGTGATTAACCATTTTCATTATTGTAATCAAAGTTCCTTTGTTGTAATTATATAAGTATTCCTTTATTGTAATCAAATCAAAATTCATAAAGGGGCTCTAATCAGACGTAAGTACATATATTCAGTAAATTATCTACATAGGTATACATCCTTGATTTACATATAGGTTTATATGCCACGATTAAATTAAAAAAACATACAGTAATGATACAATTATTTTAATAATTTTTCTGTGTGATTAGTCGTTTTCTGAATCAAAGTGACACATATTCACTATTATCTCCAGCCATATGATACACATTAGATATGTGCATTTGCCCCAATTAAACTATAGTTTTATATAAACATAAAACTGTTATAATCAATTTTTTGTATTATTAGGTAGTCATGTTCATTATTGAAATCAAATTTTCTTTATTGAGAAACATATATTTTGTAACAGTTATTTCGTCGATTTAAAATTAAAAAGTTTGTCTTTTGGGAATTACAGGCCCTAGGCAAATCCAGTATAGTGTCCTTGACCTAAATTAGGTCCTGGTCTTATCTCAAATTTGACAAAATTGCAGCTTATCAGCTATACATGATTCTTGCATTTTTCTTCACTTAACATATTTTAAAATTAATTATTATTTAAACTAGTAATATCTACATTATTTTACCTTAATTTCGACATTATAAAAATATTTTAATGTGCTCTATTGCCAAGAGCTCCTAAAGTTTCTCTTAAAACAGCACCTTAATTTTCGCGAATTATTTTCAATAATTTGCTTGACTCTAGAAACTTCATAGCTTTCCACTAATTTTTTACCTTTACTTTTACTTTTATTTCTAAAAACATTCAAGTTTACAGCTTGAAAACCACAAGTAATTGTAATTGACATTTTCCGGATTTTGACAATGATCAGCTCAAAGATGCTTATCGCTTCCAGTAGTCGGCGCTGCAGTCGCTCAAAAAGGAACGGTACAAGCGTATTGTCTTTGGTCAAAAAATTCGGTGGTGAGTTTTTGATGATTGAGCAAGTTTTAGGGTCCATAAAATACGATTTTACTATTTTTACGATGTTAAATATCATTTTTTCACATATAATGTTATTCTAAATATTAAAGAACATTGTATTCTCTATACGATTTGACTGCATTTTATACTTCATATTAAATGAATATAGAGTTATAAAATTATAAAGAAATTAAATTTCATAAATTAGCCAGCTTTGCTAGAAACAGCTACTATATTAAGAAAATTCTGACTGAAAGATGTCAGTGTCAATTGACATATACGTAGTATATTTGTGTTATAATTTTACTCCAAATAAAGGATCTTTTTGCTCGAAACTTTCTGTATGGAATTTGTATAAAATACATACAACTGTCGAAAGGTAATGTACATACAAGAAATTTAGAATCTTTGGCAAGGAACTTTCTGTATGGATTTTATAGAAAATACATAGGCATTTACGAAAATTCTACCGGTAGATAGCGCATCTACTGACTGTGTTCGAAAACACGAGTTATAAGAAGTTACCGTGTTCAAAAATTGTACAATATCTACCAGATCCATCTACCGGATTCATGAAAAATCTAATCTGTTTCAAATTTTCAAATTTTTGATTCGTGTATTGAAAAAACTCAATTGGTGACATTCATTTTTTCTCAGTGGTCTTCCCAAGTTTTTGCCTCCAAGCGTTGTTGTGCGGACATAGTAGCAAGAAGCTAGGTCAGACCAAATTTTAATCTTGTCGTTTATATGATGTAAATTGATGAAATCACGTAATTTCAGCATTCAGTTTTGTATATAAACATTAGCATCAACTGCCTGACCTCTATCTAATAGGTCCAACGTACGCCTGCTTTTGAAATTGCACACCACCACACCATTATTTTATATGAAAACTTTGCCTTCATTTTAAGTTTTACAAGAAAGGTGTACGACATTGGGAAGGATGTCCAAAATTAAGAACAATTAAGACGTAGAATTTTTTAAAAGTACGCGAAGCAAACTTTGAAACTTGTAATGAGCTGGTTCAATTTATGCATTCGGTAAATTATAGTATCATCCATTTATTTATTTTTTCCGAAAACTTATATGACTCATGTTAGTATATTCTTTCATATTTATTCTGTACACATATACTAAAGTTCGTTTTATTTTTCAACAAGTGAGAGAATTACGGCCGGGTCATAAAAACTGAGAAAGAAATAAATCGACTATTGTTCGCCCTAAATAAATTCTGAGACAGTTCCAGCCACAGAATTCTGTTACCGGAACACATAAACTTGATATACGAATACGAAATTGATACATATATTTTAATTTACTAAGGCATTACTTCCTGCACTAAAACTTCATTCTTATACCTACCTAATTAGATAATCAGATAGGGATCGTGCTAAAAATCGCATATCGAGATTTTAGTAAATGACCACTTTTTAAACTCCCTAGAATCCAATTTTAACATTTTCACAATGATGTCTGTGTGTATGTGTCGATCCTCCAATTTAACTCAAATACTATCATTCAGAAAATTTTGAAACCTTGTATTTCGAACTTTTTCTGTAATGGAAAGTGCCCATTAGATTTTGATGTAAACCGGGTAACCAGATATGGCACTATACTAGAAGCTCAAAATAAATGTTATTTTTTCGAGATTAATGTTATTATAAAAATTAAAATGGCACAAAATTGACCCCTGTGGTGCACTCTCCACGCCAGCAATGAGTGCCCGTGAGGTGACGCCTGGTAAACGCCCGCACGGTACAAATATGTCATCGTCATTACCGATATCTGCGAACAAAGTAGATTGGCACAACCAGCAATGGGTAATATGCCATGATGATAATTTATTTATAAAAATTAAAGATTATTAATTTTCTACAGATTTGCATTAATACATTTTCTATATATTTTATGGATAAATTTATAAAATTATCTATAATTTAAATCCCGGTTCCTACGCTTTAAACAAACAAATCTCCTTGGTTGCGCAGTTATTCAAATGTATATAACTGACAGATCAATTAATAACAGTAACGTATTTAAAAGAAAAAAGTAAATAGAACAATAGGAAAGGAAATCAATACAGTTTCCAGCATATGTAAATATGTACATATGCAATTAGATTAAGTAATAAAAATTAACGCAAAAAATTTTAAGCTATTTCTCATTTTTGAATTAGTGAATTCTATTTTATCCCGGTATTTAAAGTTTAATCTTCATTTTATTATCAAAAAAGGTAGTTACTTGGATTAGATTATATTTTTAGAAATAAACTGCAAAAATTAGAATAAAATTCGCTAATCCAAAAATAGGGATTAGCTTAATATTTTTTGTGACTTGGGCGGTAATGGCGGGAGGTATTATGTTGGCCACACCAGATTTTTGATAAAAGCGGTGTTGAGAATCAGCATGTTTCAACGAATCTAAAATTCGTGTGTACTCGTCAGGAACCACATATCGAGATTTTAATGAATTAACAAGTTTTGATTTCATGATAAAATAATATTAAATTTACGGTCGCACATTAACAGTATTTAGATATTAACAATGAAAACAATTTATGCTATATTTGTATCATGTTTACAAAATCTGTTTCATATCACAAAATTCAGTTGAGCAGGTGATAGAAATTCCCATTTGGAAAATCAATAGGGTAGTAAGTTGGGCGATGAAATATGTAAAATTAAATGTTAATTTCCACATTTACGGCTGCCTCGCACGCTAAACCCTTTCGCAGCGCCAGTAAAACACCCCTTAGGTACACAGTAGGTTCTCCCAACAACAAAAAGGTATTATTAACATTGTTTTGCACAAAGCCATTGTGAAAGATACAATAAAATATGGCGTATGAAGTACATACTCGAAAAATGATGTATCTGTTTTAATTTTCCCTTTCAGAGTGTTGTAACAAAAATTTATAAACAGCATTTCGAAATGCTTTTTACCTCTCGCTAAGAGATTTTAACCATTTTAACCAATTATTAAAAACTAATTAAAACTAAAACTATAATTAACTGGATAACACTAACACTATTTATTTACCCAATTAACACTACTATTTACTTCCACGATATTACAAATTATTTATTTCTCTACGCGTTTCAATCTTAGACTGCCGGTCTGTAACAGACTCTTGTAGACTGTTTACGCGATATTTATACCCCTATATTATAAATAAATAAAATAAATATATCATCACGGCTTATTACCCATTGCTGGGTGTGCCAATCTGCTTTGTACACAGATGCGGTAATGATGAATTATTTGCACCGTGCGGGCGCTTACCAGGCGTCACCTCACGGGCACTCATTGCTGGCGTGGAGAGTGCATCACAGGGATCAATTTTGTGCAATTTAAAATTCGAAATATTTGGTGTCGGTCGGGATCGAACCCGGTTCCCCAGATTCGCGACCTGGCACTCAGGCACGCGGCCACGAGACCCCATATATTTATATCACTATATATTTATATCACGTTCAACTGTCCGCCTACCGACCTCCACAGCGTCTATATACTCAACTGACTCAACAGCGTCTGTATATTCAACTGCTCGGACAGAAGTCACCTCTTTCACATCACTATCTGTCTATTTATGTAACTCTTTGTCTAATTTCCACAGCCTCAGTATCACCGACTTTCCGTATGCCACAATTCTTCAACACCACTGCCGAGTATTCACTTCCACTTGTCGTTACTGTCCCCGTATACCTAGCTTCCCAATACTCTTCAACACTATCGAGTATTCTCTTTAACAGCTATTCCAGTATACCAGTAACTTCCCAACTCGCAGTTACTGTCCTTGCACGCTATAGCTTCTCAATACTCGTCAACACTACCGAGTATTCACATCCACAGCTATCCCAATATATCAGTAACTTCCCGAGTACCTACTCGACACCAACTGCATACGCTCACTCCGATACTGCTGTGCTTTTCACTAACACTTTACTCTCAAACACTCCATGTGTCTCAATGACTCTGTATGCCACTAACTGTGTAACTAACTATGTAAGTCAACCCCCGATCACACAACTAATAATAATAATAATAATAATAATAATAATAATAATATATATGCTTTATTGAGGTAATCTCAATGGCGAGGTTCAGCCAAGGCTGATCTTCCACCTAACCAGTACAAAAAATACATGTAAAATACAAAAGAAATACATATGAAATAGAAAAAACGTACATTACAAGTTATACTAGTAACCAAGTAAAAAAATAGTACACATAGTAATAATACCAAAAATAATTAATAATAATAATAAGAATAAGAAGTCAGGCAATTTTGATAATGAGAGTGAGTACACAGATTAATATACCGAAAAATGTTTTTTTATATGACATTTGAAACAACTACATGATAGAGATTTTAAATTGTTTGGAATATTATTATACAGAGTAGGAGCTAAATATGAAAAAGATCCTTTATATTTAATTTTGTTGAAAGATGGCACAACATATATATCATTTTCACGTAAATTGTACTTGTGTCTTTTTAATTCAAGTTTTTCATATAAATATTGTGGACATCGGGTAATTATTGTTTTGTGTATGAGACGGAGAAAAAATATTCTTACTCTATCTTTAATAAAATTCAAATTAACCTTAGAACGGTACAGGGAGATATGGTCAAATTTACGTACACCAAATACAAATCTCAAGCAGCTATTTTGCAAAAGATTAATTTTGCATTTGTCACCTTTAGTTAGATTAGGTACGTAAACGCATGAACAATAATCTAGTAGGGGAAATATTAATGAATTGACAAGGCGAAATTTAACATCTGGAGAAAGTAATTGACGGTACTGATACAGTACTTTTAGTTTTAATTTAGCTGCAACTAATTTTTTGGTCAAGTGTTCGCGGAAAAGTAAATTTTCATCTATTAACATGCCCAAACTCTTGACCACAGTGCTACGTTGTAGTCTTGTACCATTTAGTTCAATGCACGGAGACTCATTTGAACCATAGACAAGTAAGGAGGATTTACCAGCATTAATTTGATGCCCATTATTTTTTACCCAGGTGGAGAAGTTTTCAAGGTCAGCATTCACCAAAAATGAGTTTTCATTTATGTTATGTTTATTTACCGTTGCTAAAATTTGAGTGTCATCTGCATATGCATGTGCAGTGCAAAATTCCAACACACTAGGTAAATCGGCAACATAAATTAAATAAAATAGAGGACCCAAAATAGATCCTTGTGGAACTCCTAAGGGTAAAGGGTCAAGTTTAGAGTGAAGTGTATAAGTATTTGATGACATTGCAACCTGAAACGATCTATTTAGTAAGTAACTAGTGCACCATTGCAAAGCGCTCCAACTGAAATTATAATATTTTAACTTCGCTAAAAGCAAATTATGATATACCATGTTGTGTGGTCATGGACTCAACTGAACTAACTGAACTTATAATTTATTAAATTCTCTTCCCACTAGTTGAATTTTCAAGTGTTTTGCATCATGATTGGTTAAAAACTAGTCGTTGGAATTTACCAATATAAAAATACAAAATATATACCAATTTTTATTTCGTTTTCATTCATTTATATTCAAAAATCATATGCGACATGTAATTTAAAAAAAACAGACTTGGACTGGTCCATTTACAGAAAAAATTATAATTGTTTCTAAACAGAATTTTAATTACAAAGAGAGTTGAAATATTTATAAAACTTTAATTTAGAAAAGTTTATAATAAGGTTATTTGCTTATTATTGCACTCGAATTATCACATTAGGAACACATTGACTTGTCTCTAGACATAGCTTTCAAGAAAAAGACATTTGGAGAAATTTTGTACTGAATCCTAAATTGTAAACGGCAAAATGTGACATCGGACACAGCCTAAATGCACCTTTGGATGCATCATAAAACAAACGGAAATAAAAGAAATTTACACCGTCAACTATTATACGAAGCGTGCTTTCTGTCAGCAATTTCACAAATGAAATTTATAGCCTCGTATGTAGATGTGCCATAAAGCGAAGAAAATTACATTTGCAACATTTTGCAAAATAAGTATACGTCCCCCATTAAACCGCATGAATATTTCGCAATTCGCGATTCTCTGTAGCCAAGCCAGGCCGCTATAGCTGTAGGAATTTGCTTTCTGGAACTTAATAAAAGTTTTCGTGTTTCGTTTTGTGCTTGCTTTTATGACAAGTACTGGACTGAAGTCACACAGTCTTATTGGTATATATGAGATAACATGGAGACATAAATGTTTCCGAGTGGACTCGTAAACCAAAGAGCCTGACAAATATTTTTGCAGAAGAAACAGCGTTCGCACTGTTCGTAGCAGGCTTTTTACAAATATATATCGCACTACAAAGAGATTATCTAAGGAAGAAACTTTGTTACACATTCATAAATTGCATTTTAATTGCATTACAAGTACTCTCATCGTTGTAATTAAATATAAATACAATGATATGTGGTATGTTAAACCTCGTAAAATTTAATAAATTGGTAGTTACCAACTTAAATACATTTTTGATAGAGTTCATCGTATAGTTTTAGTTGCAAACTACTACTTTAAAACTTAGTTTACTTATAGTTTTTATAGTTTTTCTTTTCTAGGTGAAAGCTATTTCTACCTTCAGCTTATCTTAGATAAAATATCTGATATGGACACCACACGACTTCCTTGTACACAAGACCAATATGAAGTATAGACCCAAGTATAAAATTGCACGTATTTGACGTAATTTGACATTAGCATCTATTTTTTATTTTTTTGTAATTTTTTGTCCTAATCCATAGTAAGCTTCATTAAAAAAACCAAAAATTATATAAGTTTTAAATATAAATAATTTGTTGAAAGGCCTTTAGTTCCAAATTCTTTATTTATATAAACATTTAAATAAATAAAGAATTTGGAACCTAAAGGCCTTTCTACAAATTATTTACTCTACATTATGGTTCCCGTCCAACAACGTAAGAAGTTTTAAATATACATATCTCGCTTATACAAAGGGCTAATTTAATAATACTTGATATGCTAGACACAGAATTTAATTCTCTAAAATTTTTATTTGAAGCATTTATTTCTAAAATCAAAATAAAACCATTTTATTGAAGAAAAACTGTTAACAACTTCAGGTAATATGTCACTTCCGGTTAGCCTGTTTTAACCAAAATCCACTGTGTTATTCCAATTGACAAAAGTTTTATATACCAAATTTGAAAAGTGTTAGATTATATTTTAAGATAGTTTTTCATTAAAATCTATTATAGGCTTCAAATAAAGTACTATTTCTAGAAATTATGTAATGACCAAAACGGGAGGTGCACAACTAGATGTTATAGCAGTCCTAAATACAAAATTTCAACTTTCTACGGCTTACCGTTTTTGAGTTATGCGAGATACATACGCACGTACGTACGTACGTCACGACGAAATTAGTCAAAATGGATTCAGGGATGGTCAAAATGGAAATTTTTCGGGATTACAATACTTCCTTTACTTCGTACAAGGAAGTAAAAATCTGATGTGGCCAGCACATAACCTCTCGCCAGATATTTTACCTGGTTGTACGCATAAAACGAAAAATATTTTTAAATACAAATACTTATATTCATGTCTCACTACAAAATAATTCTCACATATATTTGCAAAATCTATGGGATATTTTAATATAAATTATGTACAATACATACATTTTCTTTATATTCAATATCCTGAAATTTTCTTTATCTACTTTCCTTTTCTTTTTCTTTATATTCGTCATTTTTTCGCAAATTCCTTTTATATTATATTTTACGTATATTCTTTTGCGTTGTTGACTTTTTTTTATTTTCATAATCTTCATAATAATGAACAAATATTTTTGACAGTGGCATACAAATATTTTTGACAGTGACATTTATGTGTCAATTACAAACATTTGAATTTCTTGCCTTGTAGTAGTTTGATCTGAGATTTTTTACATCAAATTATTTTATATGCATTTCTTTATCTCTAAATCTATAGAAGATATAATAATGAATTTATATTTATCGAATAAAGAATTTAACACACACACACATCCACACACACATACGGACATCATCGTAAAAATGATATAATCGGATTCTAGGGACCTTAAAACGACCTTATTCACTAAAATCTGGATAAGCATTTTTTAGCATGAATACAATACCCCTCTTAGCGAGAGGTAAAAATCTGGTGTGGCCAACACAATACCTCCCGCCATTTACAGCCCGAGTCCCAAAAAAGATAAAGTTGATCCTTATTTTTGAATTTTACTCTAATTTTGACAGTTTATTTATTAAATCTAAATCTAATCTAATCCAAGTAACTATCTTTTTTTAAACCCCTCAACAGAATTAAATCCCAATTACAGAGTGGGTTCACATTCACACACATCCATGCCTTAGTGGGATTCGAACCCAGAGCCCCGAGGGCACTCACGACATCAGGCGTTGCTCTAACCATTGAGCCACCAAAGCTATAATAAAGTGAAGATTAAATTTTAAATACCGGGTTAGAATAGAATTCACTAATCCAAAAATGAGGATTAGTTAAACATTTTTGTGAATCGTTAATTTTTATTAATCTAAATACATACTTACATATTTACTTTTGCTGTATGTTTCTGTATATCTGCTATTTAATTTTCAGTCATACAAAAAGTATAGTATGTGACTCTCTAGAACCTCGTTTTTATGTATAGACGCTTTCTTCGTTACTGAAACTTGTTACATAATTATTATTTTCCAATCCGTGTAAGATAAAATTAGTAGAAAGTAATTAAAACATTATTATTGTAAAAAAGATGTTCCATGTTCTTGTTTTTCATTTGAAAGAAAAATAATGAAAGTTAGAAAAGTTGTTAACAAAAATCCCCTCCAGAAGTTTAATTAGAACAATTTAATTATGCGAAATATAAAGATTGAGAGACGCTTTTCGCGATGTTTTGCCGAAACCACAAAGACGACAGAGAAAGAGTCTTTCAGTTTTTCTCTGTCTACCAGAGTGAAGGGTGCTCTCTCGATAATAAATTTAAAGAACAATATCCTCCCACAGAAAACAATTATTGTGCCTCTGGAATATTGTCATTATTTACGCAAAGACAGCGTTTGCTTTCACATTGAAAGAATCACGATGTTGAATACTGAACAGAATAAATAACCTTTATTTTATATTTTATTATTGAAAACTTCTTTTATTTTCGTACAACTCACAATTGGAGAAATTTTCATTCAAAGCTTTTAAATTTGTTTAAAGAATGTAGGTCTCTTAAATAATTATAATACAAACCAATCTTTCATTCCACTTTTTATAGTACGCAACCATTCTTCCTGTGGAATGCTGACAAAATAATTTCAAGGACGCTTAAAAACTGTTAAAGCTGACAACTTTCTGGTGACATAAAAATTGCCAAAGCTGTCAAAATAATTAATGGGGTACATGAAAACTGTCAAATTAATTAATTACCGTAACGGTGTGACCTGTAAAAGACTGAGGTTTGTGAAACAAAAGAATGAATTGTAAAACAGAATTTAATAACTTTCGGGTTAAAGCATGTACGAGGCACAGTGAACAATAGGTTATATATATATATATATATATATATATATATATATATATATATATATATATATATATATATATGTCATAAAATATAAAAACTATCCACTATAGCTTTTCATAATAATAATAAAAACTAAACATTAATTTGTAATAACAATTTAATGTTTTGGAAAAGGGATATATTCCGTAAATATGTTAGAATCGTGGACAAAGACAGATGGACTGCGGAAAGAGACAGTTATAAAACAGCCTATCAGCGTCGCGTTTATGTTGTGGTAGATGTGGCATGATCACATCTGGCTATAACTATCTCTTTCCCTCTCAGTCTAAACGTCTTTTTCACGGTTCTACCAGTGTCACGTTACAAATCCCATCCCCAAATTTTTAATAATTATTTTCTTGTAAAGTACGAATAATTAATCGATGTAAAAGAAATACGAGTATTTTACTTTTTGTCTAGTATCATATTATTTAAAAATAAAAATTAGGTCACATACCCCATTGTAAAATATAGAAAAAAAATTGTACAACAATGTAACAAAAACTTAAATAACAAAACCTAAGTAGTAAAAACTAAGAGAATTTAAACACACAAATTGTTGGACCCTGAACCAATAACCCAGTTTCGAGCATTGCATATTTACACCTACAACTATTCGAAGTCGTACCAGTACAAACGTGGACAATCGCAATTCGCCACGATGGGCAGCAATTTAATAAAATAAACTAACAAAAAAATGAGCTAATATACACAATGTTTCTCACAGCAACAATTAAATGTACTGAGCTGAAGGCTCCAATTTGAAATATAACCCTACGACTACAATTCACACGGTATCTTAAATAATTATAATACAAACCATTCTTTCCTTCCATTTCCTAAAAGTACGCAACCAATCTTCTTTGTGGAATGCTGGCAAAATAATTTCGAGGACACTTAAAAACTGTTAAGGTTCATTCACAAAGGAAAATTAGGTTTATGGTTTTTGTTTAGGTTTAAGTAAAGGTGCATTCACAAATGAAAATTAGGTTGAGATGTATTGTTTATACTTTAGATTTAAAGACTTTGACCACATATTATGTAATGACTCCATTCGCACTTCAGAATTTAGGGTCTTTAAACCCAAATCATAAAGCTAAACATTGCAAGGTCCAAACTCTAGGTTTATGATTAAGTCTGAAATGATATAGATATATACACCCATCTTTATTTAGTATCCACTTGGTGGATTCGGCTTTTTAAACAAATGCGAGAAGAACATGGAGACTGTCATAACTTAATTGCTGAAATATAACCACTAATGCCAAGCGAATGACAGTTTCACGGCGCACAACTAGGTAGATATTTTAATCTTGTTTTTGAAACATTTATATAGGTGTCTGTACATATCAAAACTAATTTTCAGGTATTTTAAACTTATATTTATTAATGATTTACTTAAACCTAAACAAAAACCATAAACCTAATTTTCATTTGTGAATGCACCTTTAGTCATTCATAAATGTAAGTTTAAATTACCTGAAAATTAGTTTTGATATGTACAGATATCCATGTAAATGCTTCGAAAACAAGATTAAAATATCGGTAGAGCAGTACTCAAGAAGACACCTGTACGCCGTGAAACTGTCATTCGCTTGGCATTATTGTTTATATTTCAGCAACTAATTTATGACAGTCTACATGTTTTTCTCGCATTTGTTTAAAAAGCCGAATCCACCAAGTGGATACTAAATAAAGATGGGTGTATATATCTATATCATTTCAGACTGGTTCTCATTGGTGAAGTTTGTGACGTCAAACTAAATCATAAACCTAAAGTTTCGACCTTGCAATGTTTAGCTTTATGATTTGGATATATATCCCCTAAATTCTGAAGTGTGAATGGAGTCATTACATAATATGCGGCCAAAGTCTTTATATCTGAAGTATAAACCATAAACCTAAACCTAATTTTCATTTGTGAATGCACCTTTGAAGGTGACAAATTCATTTCTGGTGACATAAAAATTGCCAAAGGTATCAAAATAATTAATGGGGGTCACATTAATTCCAGGTTGACTTCAGGAAGTAAAGTTCGACTGTCAGATTTTTTGTAAAGTTAATTCCAGAATATTCGTGGGGGATGTTGTACCTCATGTATCACTCCATAAAAAATGCGATAAGCAAAAAATATTGGAGTTTTTATGGTTAAATTTTCGTAGAAGAAAAAGTAAATTTGTATCGAAATAAGCGTCTGAAAGAGCCGCAGGCCGTAGCCTTGAATATTTTAGCAAGATTTACTCCAGCAGCTAAAACTTAAAGGATTCTCGGCGATGTTTATACTTTGCGGAAATAATAAAGTTTGCATGCTTTATTTTTACAGAAGTTGCTTCTCCTCTGAATTAATAATAACATGTTTATTTTTATTTTCAAATAAAACGGACCAAGTTACTTCACCCTTACTCTAAACTAGGGGCTATTTTTATTCAGCTATTCGGGTTACTTATGATTGATTAACCGTATAGTAAGAGTAAGCTTGAACTTTGGATAAAATATTTGGGTTAATGTAAGAACCGCGACAATAAACTATTTTTTAAACGCAAACCGGTTTTAAACGTTTTCTAAAAATAATTTATTTTAATAAAAGAAGGTCATTTAATTTTGAAATAATATTTTTTATTACAAACAAAGAAATCTTTAAATAAACAAATTTTGATTACAACAAAGAAATGCTTATTTACAATAATGGAATCTTGATTACAATAATAAAAAATCTGGTGCGGCCAATACAATACCTCCCGCCATTTATAGCCCGAATCACAAAAAAAATAAGTTAATCCTTATATTTGGATTCGCGAATTTTACTCTAATTTTGACAGTTTGTTTCTTAAAATATAGTCTAATCTAATCCAAGTAACTACTTTTTTTAAAACCCCTAAACAGGATTAAATCCCAATTACAGAGTATGGGTTCACATTCACACATATTCATGCCTTAGTGGGATTAGCTTAAATATTTTTGTAAATCGTTAATTTTTATTAATCTAAATACATACCTACATATTTACTTATGCTGGAAACTGTATTGAATTCCTTTTCTATTGTTCTTTCTTTTTATAACGTTACTAATATTATTTTGAAATGATTAGTTCTTTGATAGTGACATTTATCTGTCAGTTACATACATTTGAATAACTGCGTTTTGTTTGTTTAAAGCGTAGGCTCTGGGATTTAAATTATATATAACTTTATAAATTTATCCATAAAATATATAGAAAAAGTATTAATGCAAATCTATAGAAAATTGAATAATCTTTAATTTTTATAATAACTTTAATCTCGGAAAAATAACATTTAAAGGTATTTTTGGACAAAAAACTATTTTGAGCTTCTAGTAAAGTGCCATTTCCTGTTATCAGATTTTTACTAAAATCTAATGAGCTCTTTCCAATACAGAAAAAGTTCTAAATACAACATTTCAAAATTTTCTGAATGATAGTATTTGAGTTAGAGTGGAGGATCCACACACACACATACACACGGACATCATCGTGAAAATGTTAAAATTGGATTCTAGGGACCTTAAAACGTGCTCATTTACCAAAATCTCGACATGCGATTTTTAGCACGATCCCTATACCTCCCTTACCAAGGGTAGCGGGAGGTAAAAAAAATTTGATTACAACAAAGATATGCTTATTTACAATAATGGAATCTTGATTACAATAATAAAAAATGTAAATCAATATTACAAGACCCTGTACTACTACAACTCGATGGGATAAAATAAATTGTTAGCGCTATCTATATTTAACATTGACAGTGATTTACTGCAATAATTAGAATATAGATCACAATATTTTTGTAAATATGTATGTCTTTTGTTATCTGTTTGAAATTAAAACTTTTATCAAATTATAATAAATATGTAATGTGATTGGGAATTACACAAAACACAGGGTGCATTGAAAATATGTTAATCGGCGAACATCCACTATAATAAATATGATATATTTACACTTGTATTATATTTGTTATTTGTCGTAATTTTGTATTTGTTTAGTGACATTTGTAATTAACATTAGCGTAGAATGTCAAAGGTCGCAAAAAGGTATATCCTCAGTATTAATTATACACTGAAAAATTTTGTTGATTTTAAATTAGTCGTTCCTTAAAGTTTGGGTGTGCCAATCTGCTTTGTACACAGATTTTGGTAATGATGATGACATTGGTTATTTTTTTATTAAGCCAAACAATTATGGTCGGGTACTGGAGAAGTTTCTATCAAATTAATTGCTTGATATTTGGCAGATATTTTAATGTTTATCTGAACGTAAATTCAAATTTCCTCTTCTTATTAATAAATCTGCAATTTAGATTAATAATTACAGTCTATTGAAATTAATTACTCAATTTCTGTGAAACCTGACTGGTTAAAATTGTTTGTTCATGAATTCTTCGAGGTAATAAAAACTTTTCATAAATTAATTAACACTGAAACAAGATGGTCCATTTTATTCTTTATCAAATTACTGCTATTCTGAAATGAATTAGTCTAAGTGTCTAGAAGGCCATGGACCGCGATAATGCAAGAGTTGAGCATCACAGTAGAGAATCACATTGCCATTGCCACCCGGAAGGAAACGCAGCTCCCTCGGAAGTGCTGTAACGATGTCTATTACGCGCCACTTCCGGAATGATATCCATTACTGATTTCCGTTCACTTTAAATTCGTTCGTGCATCTATCTCTCCTTACGCACTGCTTATTTTCTTTTTCTTTTTTTCTCGACCTCAAAGACTCCTCACACTTGAACAGGACTTCATTAAATCTTTTCTATTCTAACCACGATGCAGAGTACAGGGTGTTTCACAACTTTAAGGGGTACAACTTTAAGGGCATATAGTTCTAATCAAAATAAGAAAAAATGTTTAATCAACATAAGTCTAATCTTCAACTGTTTCCGAGAAACAGGTCATTTTGTAAACTGTTCACAAATATAAGACCGGTATTTTCATTTATGGTTAAACTCTCTGTTAACTTAACTGTTTTTAAGATGAAAAATGTCGCAACGAAAACTTACTACTACTATAATGCGATAATAAATCTTATACCTATACGGAGTTCTTTTTACTAATTTTCTATTTTGCGTCTTTTATATTATTATTGGAAGTAAAAAAAAACATTAACAAGAATTTTTAAGCTGTTTTCTACAATTTCAAACGTGGATTAAGCCGCCCCGATTGCTAATGGACTGAAAAATGTGTTAGGATGTAAGTTATGTTTATTAATTAGTTACTTTACAAAGTTGGTGCAATGTACTTCGTTTTGGCTGTGAATTTTTAAAGGATGAACTTCCAAATGTTTTGTTACTGTTCTATCGATTCAAGAAACCCTGGGCATTGGCGTGAAAGCGATCAACACCTTCTTACAGAAGCATTTTGGTGTACGGAAGCTATGTGCTCGCTAGATTCTCCATAATTTAACACCACCTCAAAATACTGATCGTGAAAATTAGTGCAAAACCACTCTCGTACGCTTTGCTCGCGAAATCCTAACACGCTCTCACCTAGTTTATACTAATTTTGGTGAAAATCAGATAACCGGAAATAACACTTTACTAAAAACTCAAAATACCTTCAAATGTTATTTTTTCGAGATTAATGTTATTATACAAAGTAGAGATTATTAAATTTGCATTAATACTTTTTCTATATATTTAATGAATAAATTTATAAAATTATCTATAATTTGAATCCCAGAGCTTACGCTTTAAACAAACAAAACGCAGTTATTCAAATGTATGTAACTGACAGATAAATGTCACTATCAAAGAACTAATAATTTCAAAATAATATTAGTAACGTTTTAAAAAGGAAAAAGTAAATACAACAATAGAAAAGGAATTCAATACAGTGTCCAGTATAAGTAAATATGTAGGTATGTATTTAGATTAATAAAAATTAACGATTCACAAAAATGTTTAAGCTAATCCTCATTTTTGGATTAGTGAATTCTATTCTTTTCCGGTATTTAAAATATAATCTTTATTTTATTATAGCTCCGGTGGCTCACTGGTTAGAGCAACGCCTCATGTCATGTTCTGGGTTCGAATCACACAGGCATGGATGTGTGTGAATGTGAACCCACTCTGTAATTGGGATTTAATCCTGTTGAGGGGTTTAAAAAAAGGTAGGTACTTGGATTAGATTAGACTATATTTTAAGAAATAAACTGTAAAAATTAGTGTAAAATTCGCTAATCCGAAAATAAGGATTAACTTAATCTTTTTTGTGACTCGGGCTGTAAATGGCGGGAGGTACTGTGTTGGCCACACCAGATTTTTTTATTAAAATGGTCGTTGTTTCCCTTACCACTCTTTCTATTTTTCACATTAGCTACAAAGCAATAATCTAAAGTATTTCAATCATTCGAAATCCTATTAGCTATCAGGTCTTTGCTCTGATATAACCTATTTGTATTTATTCTAAAAATGACTTGTCAAATAGTAATTCCTCTTTTATCTGGTATTGTATATCGTATATCTTTCTCTAACCATGCTGGAGATCTCTGATATTTTTCACTTATTCGCTTAGATCAGATTTGAGCAATTGTTCGGAGCGTATACAAGCTAACATGGAGCTTGTTAAAACTTTAGAGTTTAGAGCTGTCGAACAAGTGTTTGGTTTTGTAAACTTGACTTGGTAAACATGGATCTTTTAATGGAAAATGATATGGCATGTTTCTTATGGACTCTGTCAACCACGTGTATGACATGACAGGAACTGATGAAAATAAACCAAACTAACAAAACACAACACAGCTGTTAAAATTACCCAGAATTCTTGCTTGCTCTTTCTTACTCCTCCTCGCGACTCGCAATAGGAAAAACATGGTCTAAGTAGATAAGGCAATTGCTCGATTGAAACCGAACAAAATTCAAGTAATGTGACAAACGCGGATTTCTGCATAACATAGAAAGAGTAAGACAAACGAACAGATCTGAAGGGACACACGTATCATGAAAACGCTCATCCACATACAGCTGCTCAAACAGTAGTGTAAAACAGTAATAAAATATTGAATTCTTGTAGTCCCGAAACGAGACCCAACGAAACGATTTATTTTTATTTTCACAGGTGAAAGATAAATTGCGAGGAATGCGTTGTACTTCAGCCTATGAAACTGTCAGTGGTTACAAAAGAGAGATAAATGACATACCTTCGAATACAAAATGTGTTTGGAAATATCTTGAGAAAATGTTATAAATTTTAAGTATGAAATACGGCAGAATCTCGATTATCCGCACTAATTGGGACCGAGACTACCTCGTCTACAAAAAAGCTCGGATAATACGGAGATCAGGGTTAATGGGTAACCAACATCTAATCTAATCATTTTATTCCTACATCTGGTGTACCACAAGGGTCAAATTTAAGGCCACTCCTTTTTACCTCTCGCTAAGACAGGTATTGTATTCATGCTAAAAATCGCATATCCAGAGTTTAGTGAATAAGCACGTTTTAAGGTCCCTAGAATCCAAATATAACATGTTTACGATGATGTCCGTATGTGTGTGTGGATGTTGGATTCACGATATCTCAAATACTATAAGACTTAAGACATTTTTAACTACGGATTCCTCAATCTAACAATAATGGGAAGAGTTGAGAAGTTTTGGTAACAATTGGACAACCGGAAGTAGTAGTTACAAGAAAAAAATCATCTAAATATTATTTATCGAAAATTTATGTAAATACTTATATTAAAGAACGTTAAATTATTTATTCGATAAATATAAATTCATTATTATATCTTCAATAGATTTAGAGATAAAGAAATGCATATAAAATAATTTGATGTAAAAGTTCTCAGATAAAACTACTTCAAAGCAAGAAATTCAAATTTTTGTAATTGACACATAAATGTCACTGTCAAAAATATTTGTATGCCACTGTCAAAAATATTTGTACTTCATTATGAAGATTATGAAATTAAAAAAAAGTCAACAACGCAAAAGCATATACGTAAAAAAGAATATAAAAGGAATCGAAAGTCGAAAGTATTATGATAAAATGGATATTTTCTGCCTTATGGTGCGATTATGGTCACTTCTGTAAAGATTGCTAAATTTAAATTTAAATAGCTCTTTAAATTTGAAACTTAAATTATTTATCTTTGTGTTATTATGGTCAAACAAATTTAAAAAGTTTATTTAAATAATGAAAGGTAGCTATGCAACTAACTTCACTATTTACGAACAGTCAAAAATTTAAATGTTTTGTTAGGTTAGAGTTTTTTTATAAGACGGATATTCGAATAAAATAACATGTGTGTAAGTTTTCATATAAATAAAATAAATAGTTATGTTATTCATTTAATATTAATTTTCATGTAGAATTAGTATCGCGCCAAAATACCGCCGAACCACCAATATATCAAATAAACAATATGAAGAATATGTTTAATTCACTGAAAAAGATTTTGTCTTTAGAGCAGGAATTATAAATCCTACACTTCCAGATGGTTACATTGACAAAAAATGGGAGGAATTAACAATTGATAAATGAAAAAAAAGTTTATATTTCTTTAAATGAATGATTACTTTTAAATATACAGGGCCGACTTGAGGCAGGTGTGAACGGAGCAGCCGCACTAGGTCCCGCGATTTGTAAACAATTCTTACTTATTTAATTTTTTGTATTCTTCAAAATGTTAAGGCAGAAATTATATATTATAGCTCAATTTATGGAACGAAAAATTTTATTACAACAATAAAATTATTGATTACAATAAAACAAAATTGAATGCATGAAAATGACTAATAACAAATAATTCTATATGTATTTTAATTATCAATTTTTGACGCACTTTTTAATTTGCCATCCGTAGGAAATGTGTAAACTGAGGCGGTCATTCAATCTCAAAATCCCATGTAACATAAAAAGAAAATGTCCAGAGACGGAGAGACATTGTACTAGTCAGAACATTTTTTTTATGAGAATTAAAAAGCCGTCAATTCGATGGCGCAGGTGCTTAGATGTTCAGGGAAACTTGAAACTATATAGAAAAACAACTTTTAATTGAATAAAGACTTTTTTAAAAAGCCGGTTTATATTTGATTAACCCTCGTATATTTTTATTTTCAAATGCTTCGCGGTAAAATTATCGAATAGCATCTTCTTCGCCAATCATTTGTGGAATTATTGATATGAATTCCGTATTAGAACAATTTTTTGAGTGAAGTAAACATTTAATATAATTTAGTGTTACGGCGAACATTTTGGGAATGTAAAGTTACAGAGGAATTTACAGTAAAATTTAATTTTAAATTGTGACCATAATAACTTTGAGATTTAAATTATGTTACATTGGTAATTACAGCATTAAATTTTTAAATTTATTGACCACAATCGCACCATTAGATACTGTCAATTAAAAAATATTTTATGTAAAAATTTTATTGTAATATTCTAAAATCAATTTCTACTTTGTCGTTGTACTTGGTTGTTTTCTTATTGTATATAATGTATATTTTTGTATAAATTGTGTCTATTCTTGCTGTTATTGTGATGTATTGGTGTATCCAACCCTCCTGGTATTGGGATATGTATCCTGTTGGGAGGTTGTAAATAAAATAAATAAAAATAAATAAATAAACATGTAACGTCAGGAGAGCAAGGTTTACACATCAATTCAACATAATGCTATTAAAAATTCTTTTAGCGTTTGTTGTATTCAGTTTGAGTTTGGTCGTTTTCAGCACCACTCATTTAATGACTCAAACTTAAGCCTCAGTTATCCCGGAGCCTCGGAAAACAGGGACTCGAATAATCAAGAGTCTATTATACCATGTTTTACGGTATATAAAATTCAAATATTATTCACATGATCCGAATGTATCAAAATTCATCAAGCAAATATTTTCGTTTATTTTATTGGTTGAAGAATTAAAATTGGTCATGTTATTGGCAGGCCCGTGGAGAGCCGTTACGGGCCCTGGGGCAAAATCAAACTACCGGGCCCTAGCCCCCCCCCCCCCCCAAATAAAGAATTACTATACTTTTCATGTAAAATATTTTCAATATTTTATTCATCAAGGTAACAAAATAAAAACAAAATATTCATTGTCTAGGATTATCAAAAATTAAATAAAAATTATGACCAGAAAGAATTATACCTATACTTAAATAAATTGAGTACTAACTAATTTAAAGATAAATTTTATATTTTTATTTATTTATAACAAAAGATTTTAACAGTACAAAAATTTATATAAAAGTGGTAGCGCCGGGCCCTATCGGGCCCGGGCCCTGGGGTTCCTGCCCCGTCTGCCCCCCCCTCTCGTCAGGCCTGGTTATTGGAATACCCTGAGGCACAGAGCTAAATAAATAAAATTCTATCTCTAAATTGCGCAACAGTTGCCTTTAGAGTTTATAGAGGGAATCACACCCAATTGACTGGAAAATAAATGCTTTTTCAACATGAAACCTGAAGCAACAATCGTTTGGAAATCTGAATTAATTATCAGACCTGTCATCCATCCAAATCGAAAACGATATTTTGGAAGATAATGATTTTAATAAAGAGCGTTGGGAACCAATTTGGGGAACAAGATTTATAGTTTTTACATTGAAAATTACGTGATTACCAAGAAGAACTGCAAAGTCCACTATAGTGGTCGTCGGTAGCGAACGTGTTAATAAAGTTTAAAAGTTCATAGGTATTTGTTCTTTACCTTCCGTCACATTTAGGTAAGGAAGATATTCGTCCGTATTGTCATTTCTTGAAGTAGCGGTAATTCCGAAAAATCGCTACTTGAAGTGTCAAATGTCAACTTTATTCTTACAAATTAAAGAAATAAAAATAAATTAAATTGTAAATACCACTTATTTCAAATATTATACTTTTAATTTATATAAAAATGTAACCTATTCTTGTCTATTCATAAAATAAAATAAAATTTAAAAAATCGAAAAATCGCTACTTTTCAAGTAGCGCTACTTCAAGAGGTAAGAATACGGGCCATTGTCTTTGAAATCAAAAAATTTGATGATGAGTTTTTCATGAATAAGCACGTTTTAGGGTCCCTAGAATACGATTTTACAATTTTTACGATGATGTCTATATAATGTTATTATAAATATTAAAGAATATTTTATTCTCTATACGATTTGATTAATGGATATAGAGTTACAAAATCTGATGTGGCCAGTACATTACTTTCCGTCAGTTCTATGTATTTTATAAAAATTCCATACAGACAGTTTCTTGCGAAAGACTCTATATTTCCAGTACATTACTTTCCGTCAGTTCTATGTATTTTGTACAAATTCCATACAGAAAGTTTCTTAAAATTGATTCCACATTTGCAGTAAAATTATAACACAAACATACTATGTCAATCGCCCTTGACATTGACATCTATCTATCAGAAATTTTTATTCAGATTAGCTGTTTCCAGTGTTATTGCATAGCTGGCTCCTTTATGAAATTTAATTTGTCATTTTTTAAGTCAATATCCATTGAGAATAAAATATTCTTTAATATTTATAAAAACATTAAATGTGAAAAAATGATATTTAACAGTGTTTTTTCAAGAAAAACTGGTAAAATCCTCAAATGAGGGTACTTCCGGTCGACCATTTATAATCAAAATTAATCAGCTCTTCATATGGATGTAACGAAGAGGAATACGAAGAATTATAATTTTTAGAATTGTAGTGTTGGAGTTATCGACGGAGAAAAAATCGTCACACACACACCCACGCGCGCACACACACACAAACACACACAGGCACACACAGGCACACACAGGCACACACAGGCACACACACACACACACACATCACACACACACACACACACACACACACACACACACACACACATTACACACACACACACACACACACACACACACACACACACACACACACACACACACACACACACGCACCACACGTACACACAGACATACAACCCTATGCTATATTTATATCGTTGAAATCAGAAAATAATATTCTATTTAAAGGGCTAAAAAAATATATAGTGTGCCATTTAAAAAAATATAATTTTGTTCCACCGTTTGAGAACCACTTGCTAAATATTCGGTTTGTTACTATTGATACATTATCCCCTTATTCTTGATCATTTTCGGTATAAAATATTTTTCTCTAAAATTGTTAGTTCACCCAAGAAAACGCTGGTTGTTTTAAAAGAAACGGCCTGTGTATAGAATATATTGCAAGAAACTTTCTGTGTGGAATTTGCACAAAATACTTAGAACTGACGAAGGGTAATGTGCTGGTAAGTAATGATTATTTTTTTTTTTTGCTTTAAGTTTTTCATTTGTTTTTTTCTATATTGTTATCCTAATGTTACGGATAAAAAAGAAAATAACGTGAACTGTACTATAAACTATAAGTAGCCATTCATTAAATTAGCATAATATTTTTATGTTTTTGCAAAGAAACTTATACGTTATAAAATGTGAGCTATTTTCAGAGCACAACGTAAAGAAGTTTTCGTATTAGCATATCATCTGATAATAGAGTATTCATTATTATGATGGATTAATACAATTAAAAAAACTTA
>OY720448.1:7638587-7641087 GCA_963082715.1 Harpalus rubripes
AATACGAAAAAATTATAATTTTTAGAATTGTAGTGTTGGAGTTATCGTCGGAGAAAAAATCGTCACATGCGCGCGCACACACACACACACACACACACACACACACACACACACACACGCACACACACACACACATACATATATATATATATATATATATATATATATATATATATACATACACACACACATACACACATACACACATACACACATACACACATGCACACATACACACATACACTCAAACACATACACACTTACACATATACACACATACACTCAAACACATACACACATACACATATACACAAAGCCATACAGACATCATCGCAAAAATAGTAAAATCATATTATGTGGAATCTAAAACGTGCTTATTTATTAAAAACTCGCCATCGAATTTTTTGATCAAAAACAATACCTTCCTTACCTAAAGGTATGAGGGAAGATAAAAATGTAAGGATGAAATATCAGAGGTAATAAAATACGTGCATACATTAGAAATAACTAAAGATAACTATTAAGTTTTTTCTTATTTGCCAAAAATTATGGAATGTCTTGAACCTTTAACACAGCGCTTTTTGTTGTACAATTATGTTCATTTTCTTTAATTTGCTTATTTGGAGAATTTTTTAAATTTCATAGGCATATAAAAATTATTGCAACAGCTCCATTCTGAATTACTCGTATATTTGACCCTTTGAAAGGAAATAGGTTATTCTGAATTACAAGTGACGCTTTCTGAATTATATTTGGCTGTTTCTAAAACACAATTGGACAAGGTGTAGTGCAGACTACATCATTTTATAAAACATAACGTGTTCTAGATTTAAATCAAGCCTGTTTCTCTGTTAACAAGGACGACAGCTCCACAGCAACACGGAAAGATATAAAGATAGATAAAAAATTCAACCTTCTAGAAGACTATCCTTCATTCTCGCAGCTGGAAGCTTTAAAAATGATACTTGGGAGCTATATTTTGACTGGTGTTTTCATAACACGCAAAGATAACTTGCTTGATAAATTCACTTCCGGCGTGGATTAGGAATTTGGAGCCAAGGGACTATTACCAAGGATTAAAGAGAAAAAAAATAAGCCAACACATTCGACTAATTGCCTGTTAAAAAAAATTCACAATAAAAATTGTAAATAATGAAGGAATTATATTAAGTTTAATTAATCCAACAGTATTATAAAACTTGTTTAATGTCTCTTTAATTTTTGAACTGAATTAAATAAATTACAAATTGTAACATAGGAAACAACAATTTGGAAATAAATTTGCAATAAACTCATTCAGGCAAATAAGGCCACCTTAATTAAAAATTAAATATTTTAGCTAATTCGTAATCTGTATTGAAAACGCGTTGTTCATGTAAACATTGTTTCAGTTTAAATCTCAAAAAATTAAAAATCTGCATTTTCAGTAGTGATGCACGACGAGGCGAGAGTACTCTCGCATCTCATCTCGTCTCGTTGCATTATGCGAGACGAGAACGAGAGCGAGATTGCGGTTTAAAATTCGAGGCAAGATCGATATAACAACTGCGAGAAGCGAAAAATCTCGCGAGATTCTCGCGAGAATCTCGCAATACAATGTATTTGTAACTTTATAGCTTTGAGTCATAAATTCAATGAAAAATGCACCGTACAATGACTGGAGTCAACGCTACGTGAATGTGAAAATTATATGAATTCACTATATTATTGAGTCTATCTAAAGTCGATTGGTATCGGTCCCAGAGTGAGGAAATACAAAATAAAGACAAACCGGTTTTGCATTCAATAGAACTAGTTTCCTCCAATAATTCAGTCCCTAATTCAGTTAAAACCACGGTTAACATTTTCTTGCCGCTCTGAAAAGTAAAGGATGTTATATTAAGCGTCGATGGGAGCCAAAACGGAGAGAAGAGGTTGCCGGAGGGTTACCAATGTAGCGATTTACAAAGTTACAAAAAAGAATTGTTTAATGTTTTAATTCGTTTCACCGATGACAAAATGTATTAACAGATGTTTGCATTGAAATAGTTTAGAGATCACAATTTGGTGATAAACTGGATATTTTACAAGTAAATTAAATTATTTACCAACTTATCACATTTTTTGGTGACCGTTAATGAATAAACATTATGTTCCTATAGAAATAATTTGGTGACCAGAATTTAGTGTTTCATCTCTTTATTATATTTATAATTGCATTGGTGCGAACTTGTCTCTTGTAGTTAAACTGCTACGTAAATACGTAGTGCGCAAGCGCTTATTTTTATAGCGAGACTCTCGCGAAACTCTCGTGCGAGAACGAGACGAGACCCAAAAAAATGTGCGAGAACGAGAGCGAGATCGAGATTACAGATTAATTTTCATATAAAAATACATTCTAAAAAAAAATTGGTTCTTAGCAAATTGGCCAGGGATTGGGGGGGGGTGCTAGGGATACACTTTCTCCACCAAAGTTTGAAAAATTTAAGGTAGAGATTATTTGAGAAGATTACGTTAACGT
>OY720448.1:7646087-7833587 GCA_963082715.1 Harpalus rubripes
TCATTAATAATGGTAAATACTAAAGAAAAATTACTATTTTTCTTTTATGAAGCAAATACACCGGAACATTTCGATATCTGGCCCATTTTACAGCGTATACAACATAACATCAACTTAAATCTCGTAAAAATTACTTTTAAAGAAAAATTGTGTGGAGTTTCAAATAAAGTGCCTCTGTTGGTTTGCCGATTGACACCAAAATCTAATGGAATCTCAGCTTAGTTGAAAGTTTAAAGAAAGTTTCCAAAATTTTCTGATTGAACGTAACTAAGTTAGAGTGTATACACGCCTAGAGACTTCATCGCGAAAATGTCAAATATGTATCTAGGGACTTTAAAACGTGCCTATCCATAAAAATATGATCATTCAATTTTTAGTACGATATCTATATTTCCCTTACCTTGAAAAGCATATATTTGATACATTTTTTAACGTAAGTAAGAAAAGTTTTGAGAAAAAGTTAAATTGGTTCACCAAACAGAAAGAATTTTTTTTATAGAAACATTGACATAAGGGGTTGTTCCTAAACTAAAGGGCTAAAAAATCTAGCCTTACAATACTGATAGGAGATCATTATCCTCTATGCGATGCGGTTTTTTAATACCTTTTCTCATTTGTCCTATCTACTTCCTGAATCATCAGAAATATTGTTGTCTAACTATAATATTGAAACACAACACTTGATTATTCCACAGATTTATTTTTTTATGTTAAGATCGTTTCGTCCTTTCGGAAATCGTCAGACAATAATATTACATTAAGAAGACAGGTATTTATATGCTCCAAACATTTTCCAAAAATCTCAATCCTTTCGGTGGTGAGTTTTTGATGAATAAGAACGTTTTAGGGTCCCTAGAATACGATTTTACTATTTTTACGATGATGTCTGTATGTGTGTGTGTGTGTGTGTATGTATGTGTGTGTATGTGTGTGACAAAATTTTCTAATGCGATAACTATAATACTACAATTCCAAAAATTATAATTCTTTCGTATTCCTTTTCCTTACAGCCATGTGAAGATCAATTGATCAACCGGAAGTACCCTCATTTGAAGATTTTAACAGTTTTTCTTGAAAAAACGATGTTAAATATCATTTTTTCACATTTAATGTTATTATAAATATTAAGAATATTTTATTCTCTATACGATTTGAATGCATTTTATACTTTATATTAAATGGATATAGAGTTAAAAAATTCTAAAGAAATTCAGCTATGCTATAACTCTGGAAACAGCTGCTATATTAAGAAAATTCTGATTAAAAGGTGTCAGTGTCAAGTACAGTTGACAGTATGTATGTGTTATAATTTTACTGGAAATATAAGATCTTTTGCTAGAAACTTTCTGTATGGAATTTATATAAAATACATACAACTGCCTTAAGGTAATGTACAAGAAATACAATCTTTTGCAAGGTACTTTCTGTATGACATTTATACAAAATACATAGAACTGACGGAATGTAATGTGCTGGCCACATCAGATTTTTTATAACATTTTTCGTAACTTTTTCTGGCAATTTTATCATAGTACATTATAAAACAACTATTATGTATTTATTATGCCCAGTAAGAATCATAAATTAGAACTATTTAGTAATAAAATTTAATGTACAATGTTTAATTGCTACATTTAGAACTGAAACTTTTAATTGAATATAAAAAAACAATCAGTGTTAATAGTTGCAGATACAAATGCAATTGTGTTATTAAAAAAAGTAGTGTTGCGCGTAGAACGCGATAAAAGTTAATTGTTTTGTATCATTATATCTGTTCTCTTGATGATTTTTAATATTACTTATTAGAATATTTGCTTGTAACACAGATGGTAAAATATTAATATGAACTACATTTTACAGTTTTTAATATGTTCTGGTTTAAATGGTCATTTAGTTTATATTATATGGAAATAAGAAATGCATATTCATAACGTCAAAGATAATTTTCATAACATATAAAATTTATTTTAATGCGAACTTTAGGGTGAATATAAAAATAAGTGTATAATATGGGAAATCAGTTGTGTTGCAGTCATAGAATCATGGGCAGATTCATAAAAAATACTAAGCTAATTCTCATTATTGGATTAGTGAATTCTGTTCTATTCCGCTATTTAAATTTTAATATTCATGGTATTATCAAAATAGGTAGATACTAGCATTAGATTAGACTATATTTTAAGAAATAAACTGTCAAAATTAGAGTAGAATTCGCTAATCCAAAAATGAGAATTAGCTTAATTTTTTTTATGAATCTGAGAATCAAGTTAGAGCACAAAATTCTACATATTTTTCATTACACTCTATATCTCCCAGTTGATCCCCACGTCATCAATTACTAATGCAAGAATTACTAAACTTTTATCTAGCATCTTTGTCGTACACACATGACATATATGAGAGTTTTATTCGCTATCTCATTATCGTAGGTATACGCTATCTGCGTCTAACCAAAGGCAAAAAATGAAACACAAACGGTATTGTAACTGCGGTAACAAGAATCATTTTCAAATATTTGAATTATATAAATATTCATGTCATTGTGTCATTCATGCGATTAAGGTAATTTTGCATCAATAATAAATTGTGTTTCATTGTGTGTTGGTAATTTTGTTAATTCTTGGGATAATACATAGGTATTGTGCATTCTGGTATTGCAAAGACGGTGTTTCTAAGATTTCCGACAATTATTGCAACATATTGCTTTTGGGCAATAAAAAGAGGTATATTTCATCCATTATACTTATCGTATTTATTCAATTGGTTTATTAATGCTAAATTGTAAATAAACATTAAAAAAACCAATCGTGATTAATAGATATTTAACTATCAAGTGTGTTAATGAGAGCGATTAATGATTGATACTGTTGACATCATTAATCGGCAATTAACACACGTGTTAGTTACAATATTTTTCCGTTGACAATATTTTACTGAATGTGGTCCTGCATCATAACAAAAAATCTGATGTGGCCAGCACATTACCTTCCGTCAGTTCTATGTATTTTGTATAAATGTCATACATAAAGTTCCTTGCAAAAGATTATATTTCTTGTACATTACCTTAAGGCAGTTGTATGCATTTTATACAAATTACATACAGAAAGTTTCTAACAAAAGATACTATATTTCCAGTAAAATTATAACATAAACATACTGTCAACTGCACTTGACACTGACACCTTTCAATCAGAATTTTCTTAATGTAGCAGCTGTTTCCAAAGTTATAGCAAAGCTGACTAATATATATGATATTTAATTTCTTTATAATTTTTTAACTCTATGTCCATTTAATATGAAGTATAAAATGCATTCAAATCGTATAGAAAATAAATAATTCTTTAATATTTACAATAACATTAAATGTGAAAAAATGATATTTAACATCGTTTTTTCAAGAAAAACTGTTAAAATCTTCAAATGAGCGTACTTCCGGTTGACCAATTATAACCAAAATCTAATCAGCTCTTCACATGGATGTAACGAAGAGGAATACGAAAGAATTATAATTTTTGGAATTGTAGTATTAGAGTTATCGCATTAGAAAATTTTGTCACACACAGACACACACACACACACACACACACACACACACACACACACACACACACACACACACACACACACACACACACACACACACACACACACACACACACATACATACATACACACACACACATACAGACATCATCGTAAAAATAGTAAAATCGTATTCTAGGGACCCTAAAACGTGCTTATTCATCAAAAACTCACCACCGAATTTTTTGACCAAAGACAATACCTTCCTTACCTAAAGGTGACGGAAGGTAAAAATATCAAAAATTGATATTCCGCGGCTTTCTATAGATCAATTCAAAATATGTAATTTCTTAATTTCATCGCGTCAGCCATATTGCACCTGGCACCATCTAGCGTTTGGAAGAAAAGTACTATCCATAGGCTACTACATGGTCTCAACATTTTACATATGGGTTTCCGCAGCCTGGTGCAAACGGTTCTGTTCTGTACGTTTGATAATATTGAAGGTGTCCTATTTTTTGCCGGTCATTGTAGAAAAGAGAGAACAAATTATTTTGAAATTTATGATGAAGAATATATAAATAAAATTCATTCAGTGATACATACTCATGTATGTATAGATATCGTTATTATTCTTTATTTTATATTTAGAGAAATTAAAATTACATTAAATATTCATATACTCGGATAATAAATTCATCATTTTTACAAAATACGCGCTCTGGAACATTTTTCAAATACTTTTTTTATAATTAAAGGAAAGTATTAATAAAATTTACATTATAATGAAAAATGTATATTTTAAATTTTGCCCAGAAATCGATAGAAATTTTGTGTGTTCTATAACAAAATTGTTATGATTTTATAAATAATATGCTCCATCACTTGTGATTTAAAAATTTGTGATCTGGTATTTTTCTATGTTGTTATAGTACAGGGTGTATCTGAATTGCTAGGCTAAACTTAAGGGCCAAAATCAGTTAAAAAAAACTTAATCATCATATGTCTGTAGTGACAGCACGTACTTTAGAATTCTATCATAGAAAATAGGCGAATGCGAATTTACTTTTACGAATCTTAGCATGGTTGTTGAGTTGAGTCGAGAAGGATCAGCTGGGAAATCGTTGAAAAAATGAGCAAGGCTTTGGTGATCCAGATTTTTTTTTTTAATATATAATTAAAAAAATCTGATGTGGGCAGCACATTACCTTCCGTCAGTTCTATGTATTATGTACAAATTTCATACGGAAAGTTCCTTGCTAAATTAAATATTCTATTACTTGTACATTACCTTCCGGCAGTTGCATGTATTTTATGCAAATTTCATACAGAAAATTATTATTTTGTGACGGTTTCTATATACAGTATAATGTATCTGCAGAAATAAAAGATTTATTATTATTATTAAATTAAATATTCTATTTCTTGTACATTACCTTAAAGCAGTTGTATGTATTTTATACAAATTCCATACAGAAAGCAAAAGATCCTATATTTCCAGTAAAAATTATGACAAACACACTATGTCAATTTCACTTGACACTGACATCTTTCAATCAGAATTTTCTTAATATAGTAGCTGTTTTCATAGCTACAGCTACTTTATGAAATTTAATTTCTTTATAATTTTTTAACTCTATATCCATTTAATATTAAGTATAAAATGCAGTCAAATCGTATAGAGAATAAAATATTCTTTAATATTTATAATAACATCAAATGTGAAAAAATTGTATTTAACATAGTTTTTTCAAGAAAAACTGTTAAAATCTTCAAATGATGGTACTTCCGGTTGACCAATTGTAACCAAAATCTAATCAGCTCTTCATATGGATGTAACGAAGAAGTACACGAAAAATTATAATTTTTGTAACTGTAGTATTAGAGTTATCGCAGACGAAAATTTTGTTACACACACACACACACACACACACACACACACACACACACACATCCACACATACACACACACACACACATACAGACATCATCGTAAAAATAGTAAATTCGTATTCTAGGGACCCTAAAACGTGCTTATTGATTAAAAACTCATCATCGAATTTTTTGACCAAAGACAATACCTTCCTTACCTAAAAGTGACGGAAGGTAAAAAGTAGTTATTGTTCAATAACAATTTGTCAAAAAAAATTTTTTGTTAAAAATATAAAAATATTTGAACTGCAATACAACTTGATAAAAACCCATCTTTAACTTATGGGTGTACCTGCAGAACTTAGCATGCACTTTAGAATTCTATATTAGCTTTTTATTTTGGGAATTTTCGGGTTTTATTCTATTACAATAGAAAATATTATGACAGTTATAATAAATACTTTCGCCTCGAGTCGTACGCTTGCAGGAGAATATTTTTAGACACGCATACTACCAAATTTTCGCTTCGTGGCGAAAAGCGAAAACAAATGCCTCATTTGATAGAATTCTAAAGTGCGTGCTGTCACTACTGATCTTCAACTGTTCCCGTGAAAGAGGCCATTTTGTATTGGAAGCGAAAATAAACTGACAAAGATAGTGATCGAACAAAATTTTGTCTATGTCAGTAAATAGACTATAAAAAAACAAAATTTTATGTGAAACATTTTTCAATTTCTAATAGTTACGAAGTTATTTGAAAATTAAATATTGCCAAGGTCGCCACAACATTTGTCGTAGTAAAAATTTGATTCTATTAAAAAACAAAAGCACATCTAACATGACCTCTCAAAGGTAAACAAAAAGCAGCAGAGGTAAACCCCATAAAAACTGTCACTGCCTTATATCTCGGAAACTATTGAAGATCGGACCCATTAAGCTTTTTTTACTCATTTTGGTCTGTACTATATGCCTTTAAAGTTTGGCCAAGCTATTCAGGTACAGCCTGTATATGAAGAAGAACGAACGCAGCGAATTTTAAAATTTACTTGGAATTTCAGCATCACGTTTTCGTATCAGTAATATGTAACGCAAACAATATTTTTCTGCAGTCGCTCAAAAATAAGGATTATTATTATTTAATATGCTACAGGCTATGTATGGTATTTTTAAGTGATCATTCCAATTACATAACAAAAAAATCTGATGTGGACACCACACGACTTCCTTGTACGCAAGACTAATATGAAATATAGACTCAATTATAAAATTGCACGTATTTGACGTAATTTGACATCTATTTTTTATTTTTTTGTTATTTTCTGTCCTAATCCATAGCAAGCTTCATTACAAAAACCAAAAAGGATATAAGTTTTAAATTTACAAATCTCGCTTATACAAAGGCTAATTTAATAATACTTGATGTGCTAGACGAAGAATGTAATTCTCTAAAACTCTTATTTGAAGCATTTATTGCTAAAATCAAAATGATACCATTTTATTCAAGAAAAACTGTTATCAACTTCAGGTAATATATCACTTCCGGTTAGCCTGTTTTAACCAAAATCTGCTATGTTATTCCAGTTGATATAATAGTTTAATTTAACAAATTTGAAAAGTTTTGGATTATATTTTAATATAGTTTTTCATTAAAATCTATTATAGGCTTCAAATAAAGTACCATTTCTGGAAATTATGTAATGACCAAAAAGGGAGGTGCACAACTAGATGTTATAGAAGTCCTAAATACAAAATTTCGACTTTATACGGCTTACCGTTTTTGAGTTATGCGAGATACGTACGTACGTACGTACGTACGTACGTACAGACGTCACGACGAAATTAGTCAGAATGGATTCAGAGATGGTCAAAATGGATATTTCCGTTTAAATCTGAAAACCGAAATTTTTCGCGAATACAATACTTCATTTACTTTGTACAAGGAAGTAAAAATCTTGTTATTTCTCCCACTAGGGTGGGAATTGGCTATTTCCCGCACCTACTTTGAGTTTAAGAACACTTAATTCCCGCACACTCGTAAAAAATAGTTTTGTCTATGATTATAGTTTAATTTAAATATATTTCATCTTAACTTTGTCCATCGTTCGACAAATTTCGGAAAATGAATTTCCAATTGATTTATTTGATTTGATATATCATACATACCTACATATATCAAAATTATAAAATATTATTGTAGGGATACTATATAAGTAAAGTCCGTTTGACACGATAATAATTTTATTTAAAAAATTTGCCAACAAAATTTTGTGATTGTCTCCAACAGATTTATAACGAAAATCGTGATGAAATAGAAGTTCCTATTTAACAAAACATTTGTTTCCATAACGAAACTAATTGTTAATAAATTTAATAATAATTTATCATATTGTCAAACATGCTTAAAGATAGTTCGTTTGTCCTATTGACATAAAGAGTTTCCGTCGTTCGGCTAAATTCGGAATTAAACACAAAGTTTCACAATGCAAATATTTTTTCGTCGTTATTCATTCGATGAAGTATTAAAATATTACACCATTAAAAAATATGATAAAAAATATTGGACCGTATTACGTGCGCACTTTTATAATAAAAGCGCTTTTATTGAGCGCTTTTTACATTATATTCTTATGCGGATTGTGCTCTATAAAAGCGACTTTATTATGAAAATGTGCTCGTAATAACATGTCATTTTATTTTTGGGTTTCAAAAAGTGCAAAAAAATTGACAAAATTCCAAATTTAAATTTGAAATTTGTTGTGTATCCCATACATATATACATACACCAAACTTCAACTAAAAATAGTGCCATAAAACATAGAACCCTCTATCGAAACTTCCCAAAAAGTGCAAAAAAGTAATTTCTCTCCCTCTTACCAATAAAGGCCGTGTTTGCAGTTAGTTCCAAGACACTGGTGCATGTTCGTATCTGACGACCGCGCCAGCTCACTGCGAACTGGCGGGAAGCGTCCCGACGCTGACCGACGACGGCCGACGCCACGCCGGCGCTCAATACTCGGCAGCGGCACCAATGCGCACCTGGGCGCACGTGTGTCGTTGATTAGCGCAGGCATATAAAGCCTGTAGCTTGGGATCGAACGGAGGGTTAGGCAGTGCGCTACAGGTGAACAAAAGTAGAACGAGAATGATGGTTTTTCTAAGCTATAGGGACTACGATTGTATTAGTTAGTAGATACAGTGGATACATTAATTATACTTGGTTAATATCTATACATGAACGAGACGTCTGATCTACATAAAGGTTAATCGAAAAGAATCATAGAACGAATATTTTACGTGTTCTTTAACATCCACCCTGTTCACCGGATTTAGCCCCGTTCTTTCCCTAAATGAGCAATATTGACATCAATGATAAATGTGCAGTTGTCCAGAAAATGAGCTGTTTTTGATCATTTTTTAGACGGGAAATTTCTTCTTTACTGAACTAGCGTAGAAAATTGTCTACATGAATGTTTCCATGGCGATCAGTTGTTTATTTATTTATTTTATATATACAGGCTGTCTCACAACTCGCGCCTCAGGGCGAATGAGGAAACACGAGACTGTACTCGGATGTGTAATTTCGAAGAAAAAAAATCTAGCTTTAAAGATATTCGAGAAAAGACGTCTTAAAATTGACCAATCAGGGACCTACACCATTAACTTGTGTTTGCCGTAATTTTACGTTACTAGGGTTTTATACAAATCAAATCTTTAAAATGTGTGGGCGACTGTAGTTTTCGAAAAATGTCAGTGTCAAATTAAATTTGACAAGGTGAATAAAAAAAGGCAAATTCTTATCATGTATTCAGCCGCTGATTACTTAGAAATGATTATAATTTTCGGAGAATGTGGACATAACGCCAGAGAGGCATCACGAGTCTAATCGGAACGTTTTCCGGATAGAAATCTTGCTAACCTAAATTTGTTGACAATGAAAAGTCAACTCTAAAGTGTCAAAATTACAGTAAGTCAAACAAATTTTGTAACTCACTAGTAGTATTTTTAAAACCTAGCAACCAGTTTTATTTTGTAATAATATCATCACACCTCAAGATATCCTTTCGGGATTGGTGGATTAAAAAGTCTTGTAATTCCGTTATGCAAGCAGCCGCAAATTATTTTCTTCTATTTATTGGCAATCTATTGTCGTCGGCAAGTGTCAGTTTCGTCTGGGGCGCGAATTGTGAGATATATATATATATATATATATATATATATATATATATATATATATATATATATATATATATATATATATATATATACTTACAGATTTTTGTTTATTCTGTTTTCAGGACCGCAAAAAAATATTGTACCCATCATGACCTAAAAGTGATACTATGTTGGGTCAGCAAGCATATTCCTAAGCGAGCCGTAAGCGAGCTTTGGAAGCTTGTGGCGTGACGTAAATTACTGTTCGTTTTTTTGCAGTTCTGGTCTGTTTTTCGAATACCTGGATCCAATCGAGATAACAGATTAGAATAAAAATCCCTAGTAATTGTCCCTAGAATACAATTTTAACAATTTCTCGATGATGTCTGTGTGTGTGTGTGTGTGTGTGTGTGTGTGTGTGTGTGCGTGTATGTGTGTGCGTGCGGGCGTGCGTGTTTGTGTGTGCGGGCGTGCGTGTTTGTGTGTGCGTGCGTGCGTGTGTGTGTGCGTGTGTGTGTGTGTGTGTGTGTGGATCCCCCACTCTAACTCAAATACTATAATTCAGAAAATTTTGAAACTTTGTATTTCAACCTTATTCAAATATGGGAAGAGGCCATTACATTTTGGTATATATCAGATAACTGGAAATTGCACTTTACTTGAAACTCAAAATAGATTTTCTTCTAAAAATACCTTAAATGTTATTTTTTCAAGATTTGTGTTATTGTAAAATTAAAGACTATTAAATTTTGGACATATTTGCATATATACTTTTTCCTATATATTTTATGGATAAATTTATAAAATTATCTATAATTTTTATCCCGGAGCCCACGCTTTAAACAAGCAAAACTCCTTGGTTACACAGTTCATATCTCAAATATATGTAATTGACAGATAAATGTTATTGTCAAAGAACTAATCATTTCAAATTAACAATAGTAACGTTTTAAAAAGAAAATTGTAAATTGAACCATATTTATATGGAATGGATCTTAATACAGTTTCCGCAATAACTAAATATGTTAGTATGTATATTTAAATTTTTAAAAATTAAATAGTTTGGTGTTAGCCACATCAGATTTTTTTGTGAAAATTAAGATACAACCACAATAAAGCTTTCGTGTGGGGGACACCACATTACCCCATAGATTATCTAGCCTAGAACACTAGATAATAATCTAGTATCTGTAGTGTCCAAGTAAGGACAATATATTGTGTTATGAAATCATGTGGGAACACCTTATCCCTTCCTAAACTTGGAAATGATGATGAGTGTATTCTCGGTGTATTCGAGTAAGATAGTTACAAAAATATCTATAAGTTTGTGCACGTGCAATTTCTTTTAGCTTGTTCGGTAAACTTTCTGTCTTACTGCCAGAAAACTATATAAAACTTTCCTCTACAATTTATAATATATATTTCTGCAACAAGAACATCTAAAGTTTAACTGAAAAGGAACATATAGCAATCGGTAGTCATTGAACCAGTGTCTTGTCATGAAACAACATTAGTTTCATTTGTAATCAATTTTATTTGTACAGAATCTCAAGTTTGACAAAAGGTAATCTCGAAATCATTAACTCTCAAATACGTAAAGTAAATATACAGTTACTCCATATTATTATTTATTATTTTATAATCCTTATTCAATGGATATTTTGCGAAATCTGTATTTGATTATCAATCATTATGTCTGACACAAAGCTTGGAATAAGATTGATGGACTGTTGATTGATGTAAAAGTGCTACACAAAAGATCATATATATGATACGAATGTACTTTTTGTAAGAACGTACACAAAGCAATTTTTATTATTTCCAGTTGACAATTGATGTAAGTGCCAAGCAGTGCCAAGTGCTTCATTTCATTTTCGCTTAACTATTCGCAATCGAAATTAACGATAGAGGCGCTGATTTTCGAAACAAGATGGCCGCCATACGATGGGTTTGACATATGACAGTTCACATTGTTCACTGTGTTTCGTTGACTGTGTAAACAAACGAGTTTAAAAACTTATTTATATGAAGGCGATAAGTTAAAATATTTAATTATTAATTACTACACTACAAACTCAGCTGTCACTTATTTAATATGGCGCTTGTACGATTGCTTTTCGTAGTACTGATTTGCGCCACTAGAGGGAATTTTTTTATCTACGATTGCGAATAGTTTATAGAAATTCTAAGTCAGTGGAACACAACAATAAAAGGATATGTTTTAGTTACTTACTTATGGTTATAGCACTGTTCCAGTTTACTAAATGAATTGTCTCGTACTATTTGTTTCTGTTATTTTTATGAGAGTTTTGCAAGAAAACTACAAGTTATACTACCTCTTAAAAAAATTGGACACAACGTACCTACATTTTAGTTAATAGATCTAGTATAGTTTTAGTTTCCGAAATAAAAGTATCACCTTAGTTTTATTGTAAGTGTGGACTAAAAGGTCACCGTAAAATGAGGGTTACCACGTATTTTAACAAAAGAAAATACGGGGATAGGTAAGTCAAAAAGTTCGCGGAATGAAACGTTTTCAGAGAGATGGGCAACATCGTCTAAAATTATCAACAAATCAATCTTATAGTTCAAATACTCGGCCGAAGAAATCTTGAATACTTTCATAAACTTAAGGCTCATTTCCACGTATTGTCCTAATGCGTAAGAGCTATAATTAATAACTAAGCGCAATGCGTAAAAATGTTTATTATATGGCAACGTTTATTACCATTTCCAGCTATGCATAAGGCCTAATGCTTAAGAGGCATATTTACCCCTGTGCTTAAATATGAAGCGAAAATTCAAATAAATTGTTCCTGTACTAGAACTATCAACATTTTAAAAAATTCAACACAACCCAAACCTACTTGTGATATTAACCTATATTTAAAAAAATAATTATTGAAATCTATTAATATTTGACTTTGATTTTATAGGCAAAACAGCATTTCTCGAATTTCCCATAAAATAAAAGTCAAATACTAATAAATTTCAATAATTTTTTTTTTTTTAAATACAGGTTAATATTGCAAGTAAGTATGTGTTGTGTTGAATTTTTTAAAATGTTAATAGTTCTAGTAGAGGAACAATTTATTTGAGTTTTCGCTTTATATTTCAGCACAGGGGTAAATATGCCTCTTAAAAACTAAGAGCAATGCAAAAGCTTGCAAACTCCAAGGTTTCAGGCGTAATATCTAAGCGTAATTGTGAGATGGACATACATATCTGTCAGCTGTCAGTCTGTTTTATAATTATTACGTTTTTTAATAATTTTTAGATATCGATATAGATGAAAAAAGTTATGTATATGACATGTTAAAAAAAGAAGAATTACTGATGCAATGACAATCTGCTAGAATTAAAAATAAAAATCTGATGTGGCCAGCACATTACCTTCCGTCAGTTCTATGTATTTTGTATAAATGTCATACAGAAAGTTCCTTGCAAAAGATTATTTTTCTTGTACATTACCTTAAGGCAGTTGTATGTATTTTATACAAATTCTATACAGAAAGTTTCTAACAAAAGATCCTATATTTCCAGTAAAATTATAACATAAACACACTGTCAACTGCACTTGACACTGACACCTTTCAATCAGAATTTTCTTAATGTAGCAGCTGTTTCCAGAGTTATAGCAAAGCTGACTAATATATATGATATTTAATTTCTTTATAATTTTTTAACTCTATGTCCATTTAATATGAAGTATAAAATGCATTCAAATCGTATAGAGAATAAATAATTCTTTAATATTTATAATAACATTAAATGTGAAAAAATGATATTTAACATCGTTTTTTCAAGAAAAACTGTTAAAATCTTCAAATGAGGGTACTTCCGGTTGACCAATTATAACCAAAATCTAATCAGCTCATCACATGGATGTAACGAAGAGGAATACGAAAGAATTACAATTTTTGGAATTGTAGTATTAGAGTTATCGCATTAGAAAATTTTGTCACACACAGACACACACACACACACACACACACACACATACATACACACACACACACATACAGACATCATCGTAAAAATAGTAAAATCGTATTCTAGGGACCTTAAAACGTGCTTATTCATCAAAAACTCACCACCGAATTTTTTGACCAAAGACAATACCTTCCTTACCTAAAGGTGACGGAAGGTAAAAAGGACAAAAAATGTGACATTTCTGTCGAATTAGTCACTAAAACAAAGTAGCTGGAAATGGTATCCTAGAAAATTGCATAAATCATTATGCATTAAGCATTAAAACATTCAGTGGAAATGAGGCTTTACGGATATAAAAAAGTGAGTGCAAGATACGAGTAGGTGCCGTGAAATTCACGCCGATTAAAAAGTGATAACGTCTCGAATATTCTCTACTGTTTTGGAATTCTGAACAGACAACAAAAATGAAGTTTTGATCCGGATTGTCACTGGAGATGAAACGGGTTCATCATTGTTGGCCTGAGTCAAAGCAGGAAACTATGCTTTAGGAAATGTCCTTGCGACCTTGAGGAATTTATATTAAGGGTAGCAATAATTGAAGGGAGAGATTTTGGATCTTTGGCGAGATCTTTCGATCTTCGAAGAATTCTTAGATCTCCGACGTGATCTTGGGTTTTGAAAACATCTTTGAAAAGCCACTACTATTACAAATGACAAAAATGGGCTTACCAGGCGTCACCTCACGGCCACTTATTGCTGGCGTGGAGAGTGCACCGCAGGAGTCAATTTTGTGCCATTTAAAATGGAAATATTTAGCTTCGGTCGGGATCGCACTCGGTTCCCCAGATTCGCGACCTCAGGCATGCGGCCACGAAACCCCCCCCCCATTACCGATATCTGTGTACAAAGCAGACTGGCACACCCAGCACTGGGTAATAAGTCGTGATGATATATTTATTTTTATTTATTTCGAATTAAAGGGAGAGATTTTGGATCTTCGGCGTGATCTTCGAATCTTCGAAGAATTCTTAGATCTCCGACGTGATCTTGGGTTTTTGAAGACATCTTTGAAAAGCCACTACTATTACAAATGACAAAAATGGGCTTACCAGGCGTCACCTCACGGGCACTTATTGCTGGCGTGGAGAGTGCACCGCAGGGGTCAATTTTATGCCATTTAAAATTTGGCTTCGGTCGGGATCGCACTCGGTTCCCCAGATTCGCGACCTCAGGCAAGCGGCCACGAGACCCCCCCATTACCGATATCTGTGTACAAAGCAGATTGACACACCCAGCAATGGGTAATAACCCGTGATGATATATTTATTTTGGATCTTTGGCGCGATCTTCAAAGAATTCTTAAATCTCCGACATGATCTTGGATTTTTAATGACATCTTTGGAAAGCCTGAGACCTACACATATTTTTTACCTTCCGTCACCTTTAGGTAAGGAAGGTATTGTCTTTGGTCAAAAAATTCGGTGGTGAGTTTTTGATGAATAAGCACGTTTTAGGGTCCCTAGAATACGATTTTACTATTTTTACGATGATGTCTGTATGTGTGTGTGTATGTATGTGTGTGTGTGTGTGTGTGTGTGTGTGTGTGTGTGTGTGTGTCTGTGTGTGACAAAATTTTCTAATGCGATAACTCTAATACTACAATTCCAAAAATTATAATTCTTTCGTATTCCTCTTCGTTACATCCATGTGAAGAACTGATTAGATTTTGGTTATAATTGATCAACCGGAAGTACCCTCATTTGAAGATTTTAACAATTTTTCTTGAAAAAACGATATTAAATATCATTTTTTCACATTTAATGTTATTATAAATATTAAAGAATTATTTATTCTCTATACGATTTGAGTGCATTTTATACTTCATATTAAATGGACATAGAGTTAAAAAATTATAAAGAAATTAAATATCATATATATTAGTCAGCTTTGCTATAACTCTGGAAACAGCTGCTACATTAAAAAAATTCTGATTGAAAGGTGTCAGTGTCAAGTGCAGTTGACAGTATGTTAATGTTTAATTTTACTGGATATATAGGATCTTTTGTTAGAAACTTTCTGTATCGAATTTGTATAAAATACATACAACTGCCTTAAGGTAATGTACAAGAAATATAATCTTTTGCAAGGAGCTTTCTGTATAACATTTATACAAAATACATAGAACTGACGGAAGGTAATGTGCTGGCCACATCAGATTTTTTATATCAGTGCTATTTCGAATCAGTTGTAACAATTGTCATAAAATTGCTCTAAGTTTTGTTCATTTATTTCGAAATTTCTAATAATAGCCCGTCACTTAAGTAAATCTGACTTGAGTATCGTTCACAATAAAAAAGAAATTGCAACTTATTATCAAGAAAAAAATTGGCGTGATGAAAAAATTGCGTTAGAATTTCTAGGGAAGAGACAGCCATTTATGTTGTATTTCAAGATATTTGCAAATCTATCTGCCTTCGTAATGACGCGGTACAACGCAAAACAGCACGGTATTTATGTTATTATGCGTCAGGGGAGGATCAGAAAAATTTGGGAAAACGATGTTGCGGTACTCCTTGCTAATTAATATGACTGCTTTTATTTACAATTTGTGAAAATTTAGTGTAATGCCATATTCTTTGGTCTGTATTTCTTAAAATTCAAGTGAAACATTAAATTCCACACAAATATTTCGTGTGCTGGATTTCAAATATTTTATTACAGCCCTGTCATGTGATCCATCAAGCCCATTTAAGAAGCCACCCGCTGCGTAAGTCGAAGCAAGTACGTTTGCAAATATCTTGAAACAAACTTTACTAAGAAGTTCAAGGTAGCGCGTTAGGCTGGGAAATTCATGTCTATTGTTTTTTGGAATACAGAGAATAATCTGCTAATAGTCCTAATTGATTAGAAAGATAAAGGTAATTCAATAACTGCACTATATTACCGCTTATCTGATGAAACAATTAAAAGAAGCCATAAAGAAAAATCTGATGTGGCCAGCACATAACCTCTCGCCAGATATTTTACCTGGTTGTACGCATAAAACAAAAAATATTTTTAAATACACATATATTTATGTCCCACTACAAAATAATTCTCACACATATGTGTAAAATCTATGGGATATTTTAATATAAATTATGTACAATACATACATTTTCTTTATATTCAATATCCTGAAATTTTCTTTTTCTGCTTTCCTTTTCTTTTTCTTTATATTCGTCATTTTTTCGCAAATTCCTTTTATATTCTTGTTTACGTATATTCTTTTGCGTTGTTGACTTTTTTTTATTTTCATAATCTTCATAATGATGTCCAAATATTTTTGACGGTGGCATACAAATATTTTTGACCAGAGGCGTAAACTTTTAATTTTGGCTGTGGGTGCACTATTCTTATTTTAAATATGGGTACCTATATGTTTTTATAAATGCAAATAATACAGTAAAAATAACATACTTCTTTTCTTAAGCATATATCAAATTATGTGTACATTTAACATAAATAAAATTAATATCTACTACAAAAAAAAGAAATAATACCTAATATTTATATATAGGTATCTCTAAAATACGTAGACATGGCTCAAACACATATTCCTGGGCCCAAAATAACATGATTTAACAAAATTTATCTATATCCGAAAAACCGAAAGTGTATCGTTTAGTAAAAAAAATTGCTTATAATGACAGAACGCTATGTTCGGTTTGAATGAAATTTGCTATGATAATGCAAATGGATGTCATCTTTTAAAATGCTATTTGTTATTATTAGTGAACCACTAGTGTATGAATCTTAGGTGTCACGACAATGATACATTCAATGGTAAACTTTTCTGTCTCTGCGCATCTTGTGATATCTGTAACAATTTAGGCAGAAAGAAATGAAATATGACTAACTGGACAGTGCAATTTTTAAAATAAATTTCATCTAAAAATCTATCTAAATGTCAAACAACTAATTTTTAATGACAGTAACAATTGTTTATATGTTAAAAATAAATTCCTTCGCAATATCCTGTAATTATTAACATATCCGTTTGTTCGGCTCAATAGTAGTATTTTACTGCCATTATGACACGATTAAATAATGCCAATTTACTCTTAAACAACTTGAGAAGATTGACAACTCATTTTTACAATGTATGAAGTATAATTAAAATGTTAGGGCAAAATTATTGTGGGTGCCGCGCACCCACACTTTTACTTTCTGTGGGTGCATGTGCGTCCGTGCACCCACGTAGTTTACGCCCCTGTTTTTGACAGTGACATTTATGTGTCAATTACAAACATTTGAATTTCTTGCCTTATAGTAGTTTGATCTGAGATTTATTACATCAAATTATTTTATATGCATTTCTTTATATCTAAATATATAGAAGATATAATAATGAATTTATATTTATCGAATAAAGAATTTAACGTTCTTTAATAAAAGTTTTTACATAAATTTTCGATAAATAATATTTAGATGATTTTTTTCTTGTAACTACTGCTACCGGTTGTCCAAATGTTACCAAAACTTAATCAACTCTTCCCATTATTGTTAGATTGAGGAATCCGTAGTTAAAAATGTCTTCAGTCTTATAGTATTTGAGAAATCGTGGATCCAACATCCACACATCCACACACACACACACACACACACACACACACACACACACACACACACACACACACACACACACACACACACACGCACGCACGCACGCACGCACGAAGAAGAAATTTACAGAAAACTAAAAACCGCAGAATCTCGACACCCAATTGGGTAAAAGGGAAAAGAAAAATAATAACTTGTTTAAATTAAAACTTTATTATGGTTGTCGTGCTGCTAATGATACAATATTTGTACAAACAGAGATAGAAATCTACTATAAAACTTGTAATTTTATAGTCAAGTTCTTATCAAATCTTTTAAAACATATAGCAAAAGTTTAAACAATTTATTAATATTTTTCCTGTCGGTCGTATGTTTCGATAGATGATTAAAAACCGAGAAAATTAACTTGTACGTAATGGCGTGTGAAATGAAATTACCTTCTTTACGATGCTTTCAAGATAATTGTTATAGCGTCGACACACAGTCTGCAGCAACAAGATTTGATGGAAAATACGTCCTCGTGCACTAAGCTCCTTTATCTTCGGTTTTAAAATATTAAAAGCGAGAATTACACAATATGTTATCCTTGCTGAAAATAACACATGAACTAACATCAGAAGACGTACATTCATAAATTTCAATTAATGTTATTTGCTTTTTGTCACACGTATGATACAAAAACTGAGATTTAAAAAAGAATTTCACAAGGAAAGTAAAAACAAATACAGAAATGTTTATTATTTTGATCATTTGTTCACAGAACCCAAAATTATGGTACCTAAATAAAAAGCCGTATTGCATCGCGTATTAAGCGGATGCTACAGTGTGTTCAAAAAAATTCCTAACTCGGAGTAGGCTATGAACAAACCAAAGCTTTTCTTCTTGTATCTTATTTTAGAAATGGAAACAAATTAGAAAACGGCGAATGTCAATATACTATATCCTTCTTTATTGTCTTTTCTCCTTTAAATTGCATTTCAAGATCAATTTTGACAACTTGACTTTTGAAATGAATAATGATACGTGTTTCTGTTCAAAGCCTACTTCGAATTAGGAATTTTTTTGAACACACTGAAATTGTGCAATATCACAGTGATTGAACAGTCTAATACAGATCTCCAAGAAAATTTCACTGTTAAGTACCATTCTGTGAAACTTGACATTTTTTATAATTAATGATGATTACAAAGGTCACTGAAATTTGAACTGCGTATACAAAACCTTTCAAAAATTCACTCCTGATTTTATTGGTAAGGTGATGTTAATAAGTGTGATCGTAGAAACAGGCCCGGATTAGCATTTCTTTACGCCCTAGGCCAAAATTCAAGACTGCATCCCCCTCCCCCACTCAATATGTATCGAGTTTTAATAATGCTTGATTTCATTAATTTCTTGTTCTATATCGGTGCCTTTATGAGTCTATAAACGCACTGAAAACATGTTAAGAAGATCTATCAACGTATTGTTTTCGGAGCTTTTCGTTTTCTAGAGGTGGTATGACTTACTTTTAAAACTGATACATAAATGACATATCAACATCAAATTACTGTCAGTCAATAAAGAATTTTCATCCCTGAAGTTCAATTTGTTAGCGGGAAGTGCTACCAACGTAAGTGATTTTACAAATCCCATTTATTAAAAATCTAATAGAATTATAACATTACCTCAGAAAAAAAAATTATATAAAAACATGTTTCATAAGAACTGTGATCGCACTCGTCCTTTATAAAACTCACCGCGAAGCGGCTCGTTTTCCAAAGTTGGACTCGTGGGTTAACAGATTGCCTTATGAAATTTGTTTTTCAATATACCTATTATTATCAGTCATCAAAGATACATTTAGCATCTTTTTATAACTAACTAAAGATTACAACTTTTATTTTGCTTCTCTATCTCTCGAATGAAACGCACGTAAACAATAATTTTGGACTTATTAGATGCAGTTTTTAATTCTGAACAGTTTTCGTATTTATACTTTTATTCTAAAATTAATAGGGCAGAAATTACAGTCATGAAAATTTTACCATTGTATTTGCTAAGATTCATAAGTAGACACCCGGTATATAAATATTAGAATTATTTAAAATCTTCGACAACTGTCATAGCTCAACAGGATTTACCAATCACTCTACTATACTGATTTTGTATAATTAAAGCAAATGTGACTGTTTACGTCGTCTAGTAGAGATGATGCCAAATGTCATGAGCTATGAAATGCGCAGATCAAGAAGAGAGACAGCTAGAGAAAGGTCAGACAATAGGGGAGAGAGAAAGAGAAAGATAGAGTTTTGCTTTCTGCGCAACAGCTCTTGAGATTTGGCACGGCTATAGCTGCAGGCACTTCTCTCTTTCGTTTTCCCATTTATCCAACTACTCGATGTGCGCCCCCTCCGTGCCTGCACCCTAGGCCATGGCCTAGGTTGGCCTTATGGGTAATTCGGGCCTGCGTAGAAATAGTAATAGAATTCCATTTGTTCAGGATCACCTATTTTCCGCTTATTAGATTCCAGCACTCTTTTTCTGCACTTATTGCATTATAAACTATTACAATACGTACTATTATGTGCTCCGGTAGAATATTCCAATATACTAAAACATACTTTCAATATTGTAACGTTTTTATTTATTTGGATGAAGTATAAAAATCAAAGAATTTGTATTAATTAAAATAGAAGTTTATTAAAACGATAAATAACTATTAAAAAATAATAGCAATGACTATTACTATGGTTAAACAAATATTAATTACTAGTTTAAAACAAAGAATATAATTAACTAGTTTAACACTAACACTATTTATTTATTTAAACAATGAACACGACTATTTATTTACACGACATTACTGATTATTTATTTCGACTATTTATGTCACAAGTTATGCCACTATTTATTTACTGAACTGCATACACTCACCACGATATTGCTGTGTTACTATACTCACTGACTCTTTACTTCTTAATTCTACGTAACTGCCTGCCCCCCCCCCCCCCGCGCCGCATCTTTGTTATCGATCGCTTATCTAGGCTCCGCCTATTTCTCTAAAAACGCTCCTGGTTTCTACCATAGGCGTCGGCTCGCAAGCACTGGCTGGGAGCTTGCGGACCAAATGTCGTAGGTACCCTCTCACGTAACAAAATATCTATATTATGAAAGGGGAACAAAATATTTCCAAACATTTATTTCTTGAAATGTTACATATCAGAGATGATTGCAACAACCAAAACTAAATAATCATTGGTTTATCGAAGACCAATATGAGTTCGCAGAATATCTTACACAAGATATTTACGGCTATTTTCCAGCTGTCTATTTTGATACGAACAAATATGTGTGTTTTTACCTTCCGTCACCTTTAGGTAAGGAAGGTATTGTCTTTGGTCAAAAATTTCGGTGGTGAGTTTTTGATGAATAAGCACGTTTTGAGGTCCCTAGAATACGATTTTACTATTTTTACAATGATGTCTGTACGTGTGTGTGTGTGTGTGTGTGTGTGTGTGTGTGCGTGTGTGTGTGTGTGTGTGTGTGCGTGTGCGCGTGTGTGTGTGTGTGTGTGTGTGTGCGCGTGTGTGTGTGTGTGTGTGTGTGTGTGTGCGTGTGTGTGTGTGTGTGTGCGTGCGTGTGTGTGTGTGTGTGTGTGCGTGTGTGTGTGTGTGTGCGTGTGTGCGTGCGTGTGTGTGTGTGTGCGTGTGTGTGTGTGTGTGTGTGTGCGTGTGTGTGTGCGTGCGTGTGTGTGTGTGTGTGTGTGTGTGTGTGTGTGTGTGTGTGTGTGTAACAAAATTTTCGTCTACGATCACTCTAATACTACAATTCCAAAAATTATAATTCTTTCGCATTCCTCTTCGTTGCATCCATATGAAGAGCTGATTAGATTTTGGCTATAACTGGTCAACCGGAAGTACCCTCATTTGAAGATTTTAACAGTTTTTCTTGAAGAAACGATGTTAAATGTCATTTTTTCATATTTAATGTTTTTATAAATAATAAAGAACATTGTATTCTCTATACGATTTGACTGCATTCTATACTTCATATTAAATGGATATAGAGTTATAAAATTATAAAGAAATTAAATTTCATAAATTAGCCAGCTATGCTAGAAACAGCTACTATATTAAGAAAATTCTGATTGAGAGATGTCAGTGTCAAGTGCAATTGACATATTCGTAGTATATTTATGTTATAATTTTACTCGAAATATAGGATCTTTTTCTCGAAACTTTCTGTATGGAATTTGTATAAAATACATACAACTGTCGAAAGGTAATGTACATACAAGAAATTTAGAATCTTTTGCAGGGAACTTTCTGTATGGATTTTATAGAAAATACATACGCATTTACGAAAATTCTGCCGGTAGATACCGCATCTACTGACTATGTTCGAAAACACGAGTGGTAAAAAGTTACCGTGTTCGAAAATTGTACAATATCTACCAGATCCATCTACCGGATTCATGAAGAATCTAATCTCAAAAAAAGGTAGTGATGCAAAGCGAAACGCGAGCGTTAAAATTGGAAATGTGTTCAAAGTAGGACTGTGCTCAGTTTGTTAACTACATAAAATTTCTAACGTGTTTCAAATTTTCAATTTTTTATAGGTCATGAATCTACCCCTTTTTACGACTTGCATTCTTAAAATATCGATTCCGTTAGCTATAACTTGATGAACAGCTGTTTACCGGTAACAGTTCACCGGTAGAATTTTCGTAAATACCTCATATAATTGACGGAAGGTAATGTGCTGGCCACATCAGATTTTTTTTCAGATGTTTTAAAACTGAATGTTTAAAAAATGTATTTTTCTATTTTGGTTCTTTAATATGCACTTTATGAAACAATCAAAATCGAAATTTAAGTTCAGATAACGTATAATTTTAGCAATTTTGTGATAAAAGGAGCAAAATAGAAAAAATAGTATAAAATCCACGTTTCATAAGACATTTCAGTGCACTTGTCCGCTTAGAAAACTCAATCATGTCTTACGAAACTTGTATTACTTTGTACTATTCTACGCGTACACGATATACCTTTGAATCTTATAACGTTACAAGTACTATACTGTTTTTCATTTTTTGTAGATCTTGAAGACGGTATAAATCTATACCGAAACATGGGTTTTGCAAGACTAATACCCGGTTGCAGAAACGGTCATCAAAGCTTTGTTTAATTCTCGAATCATCAAAATGAACAAATTCAAATCAGATTCCTTATTCTTATGATTTTTAAATCATTGCTGTCAAAAAATCGCGTTGCATTTTTTCGTTTTGATAAATAAAATAAATAAATAAATATATCATCACGACATATTACCCATTGCTGGGTGTGCCAATCTGCTTTGTTCGCAGATAAATGAAAAACCAACCCATAGTGTACAATTACGTGATGGATAATAGTAGTCTGTCTAGGATCACGAATTGTAAAGATTTGGGAATATTATTTGATCCGAAATGTAATTTAAATACACATTTGTACGACTGTGTACGATCAACACATAAAAAACTTGGATTTATTATTAGGAATTCACGTCATTTCCATAATCACCATACGTTAATAGCACTGTACAACTGTTTCATTGTTTTTTAGTTTGGAATCCTTTGTATAAAAACTCAATAAGAGCAATAGAGAGAATACAAAAGAAATTTTTAAGATACTGTTGGTATAAATTCAAATTGAATATTAAACTAAATGACCATTTTCACTATGCTACCGCTCTTGTTGAGTTTAATATGATGACATTAGAAAATCGAAGAACTCTGCAGTCATGCATATTTCTTTTCAAACTAATTAATAATAACATTCATGACTCCAATATTTTATCCCATATAAATTTCCATGTTCCCCGCACTTGTAATCCTAGACAGAAACTATCTTTTCATGTTGCATTAGCAAAAGTAAATTATGAGCTAAAATGCCCTGTAAGGCGCATATGTACTTATTTCAATAACATATCTAAATGTGTAGATATAGACATTTTTAATGATAAATTTAATGTCTACAAATATAAAATAAGTAATTATCTTCAAAACAAAAATGTGAATGATTATTTTTTTTTATTATATTATATTCTGTATTTTTTTTATGTTACTACTCAGCTACTACTGGTATTCTATATTTGGTGTTACTACATATTTTGTAATATTACCCTCTGTAATTGGGACGTAAGTCCTGTTGAATGGTATAAATAAATAAATAAATAAATAAATATCGCTAATGATGATGACATATTTGTACCGTTCGGGCATTTTGATCATCCGTTAATTAAACAAAGCCTTGATGAACGTTTCTGCACCCGGGCATAAATGCTTTATGACTGAGTTTTCGAGTATTTATTAACTTCCATTATTATTATTTGTTTCAGATAGCGCGTCAAGAAATGTCTGGTAAGTTAATATAATACGAGTATATTATAAGGAATTCATAGAAAAGATTAATCTAAAATCTATATAGATTGGTAAATGTATATTTTATGAAATTAATCTTTGAATATATTTAATAACTCAGGATAGCGATTTGGCAGAAACCAACGTTATTAAGTGAATAATATTGCAGACTATTTATCTCTATTACTTTGGACTTGTTCCGTTGGCAACATTTAGTTGATTGATGTGTGTACATTACAGTTACGAAGCTCGAAGCTCATATTTTATCCTCATCCAAGTTGAACTTTATTTTCTCAATCTTATAACATGTATTTAGCGAATAATTTCGCGCCGCTTAAGTTGTTAGTGAGAAATATCAGTTCATTTCAGTTGGTGAATTTCCATAGCATAGCGGGTAATGTAGGGCGGAAATTCCGGTTTAGCGTCGTTCGTCGCGGTTGTCGGAAGCGTCTACCTTACCTGCAGCTTACGCTTAAAACCCACCTGAATAACGTGAGACGAATACAGATACTTATAACTTGAGACACTTTTTCCTAAAATAAAGACTACCCGCGAAATCTCCACATCGATAAAATATAATATGGCAGATATAAAAAAATTTAATTCAATTCAAAATACATAACATTTGAAAAAATATACAGGGTTTTTCTAATGGTATGCCCAGTTATTATACCAAGTGCTGAAAATGTTTCTTGGTCGAACTAAAACGAAAGTTGCAATCGTTTATGTCCAACAAAAGACTTTCAATACGTGTTATGCAAACTATTTTTCACACTCCCGAGACTAAAGAGCGATTCTAATTACTCATTTCAGGGACTAAAGTATTGTCAAATTGTAAGATTAATTTCTTTTACACTAATATGGTTCCATTTGATACGGGAGTGCGAAAAATAGCGTATATATCACAGGACTAAAGTGCATTCAATTCCTCAGGTGATTATTTCCCTCATTTCGGCTCGGGAAATAAACTTCACCCACGGGATTGATTATGCACTTTAGTCCCTGAGTATATAATATACTATTTTCTACTCCCGCAAGATAAAAAATCTGATGTGGCCAACACATAACCTCTCGCCAGATACTTTACCTGGTTGTACGCATAAAACGAAAAATATTTTTAAATACAAATACATATATTCATGTCACACTACAAAATAATTCTCACATATATTTGCAAAATCTATGAGATATTTTAAAATAAATTATGTACAATACATACATTTTCTTTATATTCAATATCCTGAAATTTTCTTTTTCTGCTTTCCTTTTCTTTTTCTTTATATTCGTCATTTTTTCGCAAATTCCTTTTATATTCTTTTTTACATATATTCTTTTGCGTTGTTGACTTTTTTTTATTTTCATAATCTTCATAATAATGCACAAATATTTTTGACAGAGGCATACAAATATTTTTGACAGTGACATTTATGTGTGAATTACAAACATTTGAATTTCTGGCTTTGAAGTAGTTTGATCTAAGAATTTTTACATCAAATTATTTTATATGAATTTCTTTATCTCTAAATCTAAAGAAGATATAATAATGAATTTATATTTTTCGAATAAAGAATTTAACGTCCTTTAATATAAGTATTTACATAAATTTTCGATAAATAATATTTAAATAAAATAAATAAATATATCACCACGGCATATTACCCATTGCTGGGTGTGCCAATCTGCTTTGTACGCAGATATCGGTAATAAATAATTTTTAGATGATTGTTTTGTTGTAACTACTACTTCCGGTTGTCCAATTGTTTCCAAAACTTAATCAACTCTTCCCATTATTGTTAGATTGAGGAATCCGTAGTTAAAAATGTCTTAAGTCTTATAGTATTTGAGAAATCGTGGATCCAACATCCACACACACATCCACACAAAATGTTATAATCGAATTCTAGGGACCTTAAAACGTGCTTATTCACTAAAATCTGGATATACGATTTTTGGCATGAATCCAATACCTCTCTTAGCGAGAGGTAAAAATTTGGTGTGGCCAACACAATACCTCCGGCCATTTACAGCCCGAGTCACAAAAAAGATTAAGTTAATCCTCATTTTTGTATTTGCGAATTTTACTCTAATTTTGACAGTTTATATCTTAAAAATATAGTCTAATTTAATCCAAGTAACTACCTTTTTTTAAACCCCTCAACAGGATTAAATCCCAATTACAGAGTGGGTTCACATTCACACACATCCATGCCTTAGTAGGATTCGAACCCAGAGCCCCGAGGGCACTCATGACATGAGGCGTTGCTCTAACCATTGAGTCACCGGAGCTATAATAAAATGAAGATTAAATTTTAAATACCGGGATAGAATAGAATTCACTAATCCAAAAATGAGGGTTAGCTTAAACATTTTTGTGAATCGTTAATTTTTATTAATCTATATACATACCTACATATTTACATATGCTGGAAACTGTATAGAATTCCTTTTTTATTGTTCTATTTACTTTTTTTCTTTTTAAAACGTTACTAATATTATTTTGAAAGGATTAGTTCTTTGATAGTGACATTTATCTGTCAGTTACATACATTTGAATAACTGCGTTTTGTTTGTTTAAAGCGTAGGCTCTGGGATTTAAATTATAGATAATTTTATAAATTTATCCATAAAATATATAGAAAAAGTATTATTGCAAATCTATAGAAAATTTAATAATCTTTAATTTTTATACATTAATCTAGAAAAAAATACATTTAAAGGTATTTTTCGCAGAAAAACTATTTTGAGCTTCTAATAAAGTGCCATTTACGATTATCCGATTTTCACCAAAATCTAATGGGCTCTTTCCATTACAGAAAAAGTTCGAAATATAAGGTTTCAAAATTTTCTGAATGATAGTTTTTGAGTTAGACTGGAGGATCCACGCATGCACACACACACACGTACACACATATACACACATACACACAATGTTAAAATTGGATTCTAGGGACCTCAAAACGTGGTCATTTAGCAAAATCTCGATATGCGATTTTTAGCACGATCCCTATACCTCCCCTACCAAGTGTAGTGGGAGGTAAGAATAAGGAAATAAAGAATTATAGTTTTAAATAATTTGATTTTTATTGCCAATTTTCTGATGTATGTATATGACACAACAAACATTCTATACAGCATTCATAAGTAAATAAATTCGTTGCTAGGAACCGAAGCAAAGAGTCGCTTTCAACATGAAAAACTGGGGTCAGACGATGGCATGAGGTAGAGTGGCGACTTCCTCACTTCACAGAATTAGGGGCGCATTTTTTGGTTCATTTGGTCAAGTGTCGTTACGGCTTGTGGCCAATCAATTTTAGGCCCTGAAAAGCTATTTGAGTCAAATTTTGTGAATGTTGTACTTCTACTGGATGAAATGGAAAATTGTTTTAAACTGACAACTGGTGAAGAACAATTATTTTGCTATGTTTTACATATATGGAATAAAATCCAAAAATGCAGGCTATATAGAAAAATGTTTAGAGCGATTTACAGATTCTCATAATCGATGAAGAACACTCCGATTTCCGATATAAGCGTAGTTGATTTAAAAGATGGGGTTGTTGATGTTAGTCGGCATCTTCCATCGTCAATGATGCCCCTTAAGCTATCCAACTATTTGTTAAAACTGGACTAGAAACTTCGTATCCAAATACTAGTATTGCTTTGAAGCATATGTCAGGGGAGGGGTTTTGGGGGTTCTTTTTGGTGCTTTAATAATTAGGATAAATTTTTAAAAAACTTATTATTTATAAAATACAGCCACGACAATTCGACATAGCAATATGAGTAATCAGATAATAAAGAACGTACAAATGTAATGGATAAAACGATAACAAAGCAAACTTTATGAATTAATAAAAAGGAAATTAATGAAACTGTAAATAAAACAAAAATATGAGTAATGTGTTTGAACAAACACAATACGTAAAGTACACAATAAAAATAATTTTTGTGAATAAAACATTCAATTTTGTTACCTACGCTAAACCTATTGTAACACGAGGGTGATGAGCGAGTAACTGACTGTTGATGCTTTTACTGCTTTACCGACGATGACTCATCACTAACTGGTGCTTGACGATTGACGACCATTTTATTGAGGAAGAACACACACACTTATACTATTATTCACGAAAGATGACTATTCAAGGTTATTTGTTCGAAGAAATAATACACATCACTTTACAGCAGTAGCTTAGCAACATTTTGTATTACACAGAGAAAGATTATTTGACCTATGTCTATTTAATTTACGTGGTGTGACAGATATACGTAGATAGTGTCATTACTTTCTTACTTACTTACTTACACATATAAATAATAATGACATATGTCGTAGAATTACAGATACATAACTGTCTACTGCACTGCCCTCTGTTGCTAATATTTACCCAGTGGCGTTGACGTTTAAATTAAATTATTATTCCTTGGTTTATAAATTAAGTCTATGTTTTTGTATTTTGCAAGAACGTAAGTGAAGAACATAAATCTTTCAGAAAGGCATTATTTAGAAAGAAACATAATTTTCAAATGAATTACTCTTATTTTTTCAGTTCCATAAATATTCATTTTGCACGCCTATGCATACTAAATGCAATGAAGTTATCTGCAAGTAATATTATATCAGACGGTTCACAAATTACCTTGAATAGTCATCTTTCGTGAATAATAGTTTAGTTATTTATTATATTTTTATTTACTCATACACTAACATATACTAAAAATCTAATGTGGCCAGCACATAAGGCATTTTCGAAAATTCTACCGGTGAACTGTTACCGGTATATATTGCTAAATAGCTATTTATCAGGTTACAGTTACCGGAGTCGATATTTTAAGAACGCAAGTGGTAAACCGGGTAGATTTATAACCTATGAAAAGCATCTGAAAGATTAAAACAGTTTCGAAATTTGACGTAATTAACAAAGAGCACAGTCTTACTTCCGATTTCCACATTGAACACATCAGAACACATTTTCACTTTTAACGCGCGCGCTTCGTTTTGTATCACTACCTTTTTTGAGGTTAAATTCTTCATTTACCGCATTTACCGGTTGAATTACTTGATCCACAAATCATGGATCCGGTAGATGGATCTGGTAGATATGGTACAATTTTCGAACACGGTAATAGCTGGTTTATAATGAATTTAATTTACAAATTTAGATTTACGAATTTACATTTATAAATATAAATTGTACATATCTGCCTTTACTGGTTCATGATGAATTTAAGAAATTTATGATTTAGAATTTACGTTTAAAATATCACCATATTTTATATTCTAAATGTAAATTTGTAAATGCGTCCAATCATTTCACAGTATTTCAAACAATGATTTTGGTGGGGAAAATGACAGTTTCAAGTGACAGCTGAAACATTTTAATTTTGATTTGACAAATGGATTCTGAAAATATGGATATATTATTAATATTATATGTAGAACAATATAGATTGATTATGATAAAAGTGATTAATATCATATAACTGTCATCCCATTTGTGTCAAACCACGTGACCCAATATAAGTTGATTGGGCATATTTCATATCATTAAATTCACTATAAACCAGCAAGGTAAATCGTAAATTTCAAATCTAAATTTGTAAATTTAAATTTATAAATTAAATCCATCATAAACCAGTCATAACTATTAACCATTCGTGTTTTCGAACGCAATCGGTAGATGCGGTATCTACCGGTAGAATTTACGTAAATGCCTATAATCTCTCGCCAGATGGCCAGATATTTTACCTGGGTGTACGCATAAAACAAAAAATATTTTTAAATACAAATACATGTATTCATGTCTCACTGCAAAATAATTCTCACATATATTTGCAAAATCAATGGGATATTTTAATATAAATTATGTACAATACATACATTTTCTTTATATTCAATATCCTGAAATTTTCTTTTTCTACTTTCCTTTTGTTTTCTTTATATTCGTTATTTTTTCGCAAATTCCGTTTATATTCTTTTTTACGTTTGCGTTGTTGACTTTTTTTAATTTTCATAATCTTCATAATGATGTACAAATATTTTTGACAGTGGCATACAAATATTTTTGACAGTGACATTTATGTGTCAATTACAAACATTTGAATTCCTTGCCTTGAAGTAGTTTGATCTGAGAATTTTTACATCAAATTATTTTATATGCATTTCTTTATCTCTAAATCTATAGAAGATATAATAATGAATTTATATTTATCGAATAAAGAATTTAACGTTCTTTAATATAAGTATTTACATAAATTTTCGATCAATAATAATTAGATGATTATTATCTTGTAACTACTACTTCCGGTTGTCCATTTGTTACCAAAACTTAATCAACTCTTCCCATTATTGTTAGATTGAGGAATCCGTAGTTAAAAATGTCTTAAGTCTTATAGTATTTGAGAAATCGTGAATCCAACATCCACACACACACACATCCACACACACATCCACACACACATGCACACACACATCCACACAGACATACGGACATCATCGTAAAAATGTTATAATCGGATTCTAGGGATCTTAAAACGTGCTTATTCACTAAAATCTGGATATGCGATTTTTAGCATGAATACAATACCTCTCTTAGCGAGAGGTAAAAATGGTGGTGGCCCCTGGGACTCAATTTTTTTTAATGGTGGCACTTAAATTTCCAGAGACTGTTATTGAAAAAAAAATGATAATTGTTTCTAAACAGAATTTTGACTAACAAAGATAAATAGAGTTAAAATATTGTTACTGAAATTATAATTTAGAAGACTTTATAATCAGGTTATTTGCTTATTATCCTAAATATCTTTTAACTTTAACTAAAAAAATCTGAACTTTGACCAATTCAAATTCGAAAATATTTATCATCTCCACACGAAAATATTTAAAATCACGTACGTTCTCCCTACAGTATCATAAGGTCATACTCCAAACTGTTATTATCTCAAGTATGTGTAAAGTTAAAGTTATGCCACTTTATTGTGTAAAACTCATTCCCACGTACGTACTAAGGCCCTCAAGTTTCTGCTCAAACTCAAACTAGAACTAATATTTAATTGTTAAGATGCTACTGTTGAGTTGAGGATCAAATTACTTTGAAGGAGTGGCCAAGATAGTAAATTTGCAAGAGAATCTGTGTAGCTTGTAGGTGGTTCAAGGAATCATATCTAAAAAACATTAAATTAGAGATTGTTGCAGACAAAGCCATTCTACAGATAGGAAGAATTTTCTTTTTGGCTGACGTATTCCAATTTTCAAATAGCAGAAATAGAAAAAATTACACAAATTGAATGCGTATCAGGTGCTATAATGCTATATAGTTATATAGACCGTTAGTACGAACAATTGTTTAAGGGTGATTAGCGAGCAGTTGACTAGCATTGTGTTTTTCTGCTTATCGTTTATAAATTTTTTTAGAGAAAAAACTTCAAATAACAGTTATAGAGAAATTAATTGTACCGAGGCCACACGAGAATACAGGCCTGAATGCTTATTCCTGCTGAATGCGTCACGTCAAACTATGAGACCAGTGCGCTAGTCTAGCCCTCTAAAAACATTTGATCTGCAGCAGTCAGCGCGAGTGGATTCACGGCACAGCGCGGCACAGAACGTCAACCTTAGATTTGGCTTGCAATAAAATCGCGTACAGCTTAAAAATCAAGTAACCGAGTTTTTACCTTTTTACCTTCCGTCACCTTTAGGTAAGGAAGGTATTGTCTTTGGTCAAAAAATTCGGTGGTGAGTTTTTAATGAATAAGCACGTTTTAAGGTCCCTAGAATACGATTTTACTATTTTTACGATGATGTCTGTATGTGTGTGTGTGTGTGTGTATGTATGTATGTGTGTCCGTGTGTGTGTGTGTGTGTGTGTGTGTGTGTGTGTGTGTGTATGTAACAAAATTTTCGTCTGCGATAACTCCAATACTACAATTCCAAAAATTATAATTCTTTCGTATTCCTCTTCGTTGCATCCATATGAAGAGCTGATTAGATTTTGGTTATAATTGGTCAACCGGAAGTACCCTTATTTGAAGATTTTAACAGTTTTTCTTGAAAAAACGATGTTAAATATCATTTTTTTACATTTAATGTTATTATAAATATTAAAGAACATTGTATTCTCTATACGATTTGACTGCATTTTATACTTAATATTAAATGGATATAGAGTTAAAAAATTATAAAGAAATTAAATTTTATAAAGTAGACATAGCTATGAAAACAGCTACTATATTATGAAAATTTTGATTGAAAGATGTCAGTGTCAATTGACATATTCGTAGTATATTTGTGTTATATTATAATTTTACTCGAAATTTAGGATCTTTTGCTCGAAACTTTCTGTATAGAATTTTTATGAAGTACATACAACTGTCGAAAGGTAATGTACGTATAAGAAATTTAGAATTTTTTACAAGGAACTTTCTGTATGGATTTTATAGAAAATACATAGGCATTTACGAAAATTCTACCGGTAGATACCGCATCTACCGACTGTGTTCGAAAACACGACTGGTAAAAAGTTACCGTGTTCGAAAATTGTACAATATCTACCAGATCCATCTACCGGATTCATGAAGATTCTAATCTCAAAAAAGGTAGTGATGCAAAGCGAAGTGCACGCGTTAAAAGTGGAAATGTGTTCAAAGTATGACTGCTCAGTTTGTTAACTACATCAAATTTCTAACCTGTTTCAAATTTTCAAATTTTTTATAGGTTATGGATCTACTCTGTTTACCACTTGCGTTCTTAAAATATCGATTCCGGTAGCTATAACCTGATAAACAGCTGTTTACTGGTAACAGTTCACAGGTAGAATTTTCGTAAATGCCTCATATAACTGACGGAAGGTAATGTGCTGGCCACATCAGATTTTTTAGCTATTTAAATACAATTTTTCAATCAACTGTCAATGGAGTTGTCACTGTTGTCACTATCATGTCTCAATTTTATCTATTGTAGAGTAAGTTCTTCATCTTGTTTGAGTTACTATTAAATTACATAAACATGTATACTTGTTTCTGTTTAAAGGTTATAGACAATGTTAAATTATTAAAGAATACTGGTTTGACTTGCATTGTCTTTATTATTTTTATATTTAAAATATAACAACATTATTTCGACTGCTACAGATCTACAGTCGTCATCAGGTTACAAAATAATAATAATAATAATAATAATAATAATAATAATAATAATAATAATAATAATAATAATAATATAATTATAAAACATGAAATAAATACTAAATATATAAATTGTTTAATACAGACTTTCATAAAACTATTCAATCAAATTTTGACGTCCTCTATTTGACATAATAATGTTTTCCAAAGGTTACTGATTTCAACGCTTGGTTTACTAACATTGTTTGCATTTGAAAATATGAAAACTGCTTCTTTAAATTTTTTCTACTCCATTGTTCTTCCTTGTGGAGTATTTTTGCTTCTTTCCGCAACATATGATGCCCTTCCTCCCATGAATGATATGCTGCCCCAGATTTTGATATTTCACCATTCTTGGTATGCATTTTATGTTCCTTTACCCTAATTTCTAATGGTCTTTTAGTTTCACCTATATAAAATTTTCCACACTCACACGGAATTTGGTAAATACAGTTTTTTGAATCTAAGATGCCAGATGGTTTGGTTTTAGTTAAATAACTTCTTAAATTTGACCTCGCATTAAAAACGGTTAAAATATTATAATCTTTCCCTATTCTTCTTATTTTTATCGTGTGGCCTCGATTGTACGCATTTTATTCAAATATTCTAGCTGGCTATGTGAAAATAAACAAAATATATGAATGGGAAACAACATTCAATTGTTACTTGTTTAACGTTTCTTTTTTTACTTTCCGTCATACCTTTAGATAAGGAAGGTATAGTTTTTGGTCAAAAAATTCGACAGCTAATATAATCTAAAATATTCTGATAGACAGATGTCAATGTTGAGTACGATTGACATGTTTGTGTTATAATTTTACTGCAAATATAGCATCAATTTTAAGAAACTGTCTGTATGGAATTTGTATAAAATACATAGGCGCACCTGACGGAGGGTAATGTGGTGGCCACATCAGATTTTTTTGGTATGACCCCATTCTTTTTGCCATAAATTGTAGTTTTACATGTGTTTATGAATATGTGCATTAATTTTAAGGTTAGGGGTAGTTTTATGAACCATGAAAATACATAAAATATATTTATAAATTGATCTCCTAAGGATAACTTTTGTCCATCTAAGTTAACCCTGTTCGTATATCATAGTTCTCGAGAATCTCTTGCCTGGCATGTTATTTACTTGTAACCCAGGGTATATACAGTGTCTAATTTCAGCGTATGATATTAGAATATTCTGAAAGCGAGCTGTCTGCTGCAAGCTTTAGTTAATTCCAAGATCCTGTGTGTACACTGCAGGGGTCCTGTTTGTAAAGTCTCCGGGCCATTATCTCGCAATAAGTGTCCGAGAGGGCACATTACTCCTCCCACGTTTAATTTCCACAAAATGAAAACATTACTTTGCTATACTCTAATGGCAACATCCCACACATTGTTTTTTCGTTAGAAATTTAATAATAAATAATAATAGAAAACCAAGGCGATTTCGGGCGACATACCCGTTCACTTCTTCAGATTACTTACGGTTAGTTACGGTATGATATGGTTAATGGTGGCGCCAAAAATCGTTGGTTCACTTGTTGACACCGTGCTTGGTGGTTATGTATATTCTGCGACATTTAAAATTGTAAAAATAGTGTCTGACAATTAAAATGCATTAACGGAGAAAGATAGTTTTTTCCATATTTGTCCAAAAAAGAGTCAAGGAAAATAATGTCACCCTGGTTGACATAAGACCACGACACCGACTGTTTTGACTTTTGACATTTCAGAAAAATCTGATGTGGCCAGCACATTACCTTCCGTCAGTTCTATGTATTTTGTACAAATTTCATACGGAAAGTTCCTTGCTAAATTAAATATTCTATTTCTTGTACATTACCTTCCGGCAGTTGCATGTATTTTATGCAAATTTCATACAGAAAATTATTATTTTGTGACGTTTTCTATATACAGTGTAATGTACCTGCAGAAATAAAAGATTTATTATTATTATTATTATTTCTTGTACATTACCTTAAAGCAGTTGTATGTATTTTATACAAATTCCATACAGAAAGCAAAAGATCCTATACCTATTTCCAGTAAAAGAGACAAACGCACTATGTCAATTTCACTTGACACTGACATCTTTCAATCAAAATTTTCTTAATATAGTAGCTGTTTCCACAGCTATGGCTATTTTATGAAATTTAATTTCTTTATAATTTTTTAACTCTATATCCATTTAATATTAGGTATAAAATGCAGTCAAACCGTATAGAAAATAAAATATTCTTTAATATTTATAATAACATTAAATGTGAAAAAATGATATTTAACATAGTTTTTTCAAGAAAAACTGTTAAAATCTTCAAATGAGGGTACTTCCGGTTGTCCAATTCTAACCAAAATCTAATCAGCTCTTCGCATGGATGTAACGAAGAGAAATACGAAAGAATTATAATTTTTAGAATTGTAGTATGGAAGTTATCGTAGACGAAAATTTTGTTACACACACACACACACACACACACACACACACACACACACACACACACACACACACACACACACACACACACACACACGGACACACGGACACACATACATACATACACACACACACACACACACACACACACACACACACACACACACGGACACACGGACACACACACACACACACACACACACACACACACACACATACAGACATCATCGTAAAAATAGTAAAATCGTATTCTAGGGACCCTAAAACGTGCTTATTCATCAAAAACTCACCACCGAATTTTTTGACCAAAGACAATACCTTCCTTACCTAAAGGTGACGGAAGGTAAAAAGACATGATAAAAAGAGATAGAAATAGTGAACAGAGAGCTGACCCGACTCGCAAATCTGTTCAGCTGTGAGCACTGATCCAAGCATACCGGGTATGTTGTTCCTAGCGCCCGAATGTGTGAACGTACCTGAACGCAACATATCGCAAGTGAACGGTTGTCGCCTGAAATAGCCTTATGATCTTACTTACCCTGATCTGATAAAAACAGTGGCGGATTTTATTATTAGGTTCCTAATCAAAATAATTAATCATTTAATAGTATTCTCTAAATTAAACTGACAAATGAATAATGTCATCTATGCCATATGTTTTGTGGCGGCCTAGCGGCCATATTTCAAACCATATGCAAGTTTGCTCTATACTGACGAGATAAAGATAGAATATCCTTACTACTTACTTTAAATTTGGCGCAAGTACGGTTCGTTCACTACTCTTAAGAAACCGCCTATTTTCAACTTTTGTAATTCCCGCTCGATTTTGACGTCATCACTTTCGGAGTCTATTCTAAACGCTGTAATTGTGAAAATTATAACTTCTTCGCTTGTAAATTTACAAAAAATACTTTAGTCTAACGGTAACCTAACGCACAGAACCCAATTTGACGAAATTCGGGTATATAATGTAATGTAAATGGATAGGTTATCTCTGTTCGGGTGATTGCATGCATTTAGCGATAAAATGATTATTAGTTTTTTAGACTGTATTTGTGAAAAATGTGACATTTTCGCTTGCACATTTTCAAAAATACATTCATTTTATAGCAATTTTCACTATTTTTTTTTGCAAAAAAATGCCAATATCAATATAAATTTTGCTTTCCATTCAAATTTTTGTAGAATTTAATATTTTTCATGGTTTTGCAACAATATGTCTACAACCTTCAAAATAAAATTCTTGGGGGAGTGGATATTCTAGACTAGGTTAAAATTCCAATATGTTATTGTTGTATTCTTTATTTAATAAACCCTGTTTTCAAATAAATCATATATCTATTTGTATTATTATTTTTACCTCCAATCATACCGTAGGTATGGGAGGTAATGTAATCGTGCCAAAAATTCGATAGTGGGTTTTCAGTAAATAAGCACGAATTAGGGTCCCCACAACACGTTTTTACTATTTGTGTGTGTGTGTGTGTGTGTGTGTGTGTGACGATTTTTTTTCGTCCACGATAACTATTACAACAAACTTCCGAAAATTTCTATTTTCCGTATTTAAGCTTTCTACATTCATGTAACAAGTTGATTAGATTTTGGGTAAAATTGGACAACCAGATGTGATACTTTACTTGAAGCCCATAACAGTTTTTAATGAAAATATATATTAAAATATAATCCAAAACTTTTCAATTTTAGTATTTAAGGCTTTTATGTCAAAGGGAATAACATGTTAGATTTTGGCTAAAATTAATAAACCGGAAGTGATAGCTTACTTGAAGCTCTGAACAGATTTTCGTGAAAAATATATTGATATATTCCAAAACTTGCCAAATTTGGTATTTAAGACATTCATTTGAAACAACATATTAGATTTTGACTATACTTAGATGATAAACCGGAAGTGGTACTTATTTTGGAGCTCCTAACAGATTTCCGAGGAAAAACATAATAAAATATAATCCAAAATTTCGTATTATAGATTTTTCTATTTATTGAAACAACAAAAAGATTTTAAGAGAAATATTCGTTCCGGGAATGGGGGATCCCCCTTGCTCCTGAAGATACGACTGCGGGCGAAACGTTGAGCTCTGACTCAAAGTATGACACAGTCCATTCCCGGAAAACGAATATTTCTCATGACTCAGACTGTGGAAGCCTACGCAATTATTTCAAAAAGATTTTATTTACAAACGATCAATCAGAAGTGATACTTTCCTTAAAGCTATTTTAAACATGGAATTGACGGGAGGTTATGTGCTGGCCACAAAATTGAATTGCGCTTGGGGCCTATGACGTGCTAAATCCGCCACTGGATAAAAATATAAGTTTATACCGAAATTTGGTTTTGTAGGATTAAATACTGTATGACTATGACAGATTTAGAGTAATTGTTATTACCAAATATATAAATCCGTTACACGTAATGGTGAAAATAAAGTAAAATTTATTGGACGCCAACAACCTGTAGTGTAATATACTGATGAATAATTGGTTTTGTTGGTTGTTATTTTTCCGATAAACGTTCCATACGCCAGTGAAAATATACCAGAGACAAACTAATTTCAAATTATTGATTTTGCACGTATGCTCTACAATTAAATTTTGTTAGCTACAGAAATTAATTTTATTTGCACGACTCGTAACTAAATTATTTATAAAATATACTAATTTAAAACTGAAATTAAGTTTTGAAAAAATAAGCCTCTATATGTAGGTTGGTTGAAAAGTTCGTGGCCTAACACAGAGAGGGCCACACTAGATGTAGGGCGTAATTTTTTGAGACAATTTTTTTGCAAAATAAATTAAAAATCAATTTATTACTTTATTGACTCGTCCAGTGTGTTGCTTTAATCATAATGCTGACAATTCCAGTTGCAGCAAACTTATATTAATTAAATCCTATTTATATATTTTTTTTACTTTATACTAAGAAAGAAGAAAGGTAAAAGTCGTTGGTTATTGTATCAATTTAAAACATTGTCATATCATATACTGAAGAAGTAATTTTTGTTCAGGAAATCTACTGAACAATACCCCCAACATCAAAAAAATTGAAATAAAAGCTTTTATACGAAATCCTGTACAGAAAAATACATTGATGCAACAGCCCCTCGCCAATTTGGAAAAAAGCGACATACTTTGGTTTTTAACATTTTTCTTGAAAACTGTGATTCGTATCGAAATTTTATACAAAACGAGATTCTTGTATTTTTTACCTAGGATGAACCGTTAAAGAGTTATACCTATTTGCAATCGAAATTAACGATAGAGGCGCTGATTTTCGAAGCAAGATGGCCGCCTTACAATGGGTTTGACATATGGCATTCACATTGTTCACTGTGTTTCGTTGACTGTGTATACAAACCGAGTTTAAAAACTTATTTATATGAAGTTAAAATATTTAATTATTAATTACTACACTACTTACTCAGCTGTCACTTATTCAAAATGGCGCTTGTACGATTGCTTTTCGTAGTTCTGATTTGCGCCACTAGATGGAAAATATTATCTACGATTATGAATACTGAAAAATATTTTTCTTTCCAGGGTTAGTTTAATGTCAAAATGACAGAACTATCAGGACCATCAGAAGACAGGCAAAACAATCGTGAATTAAATATTCTATTTTTTACGACAGGAAGCTAGACACTGTTGTAAATTGTATTTTGGGTTGCACACAAACGGACTTTGAAAGTAACTGTCCCATGACTAATCCTGTATATGGTATTAGATAAAAATAAAGCGACTCTCTAGAACCCAGAAGAAAAAAAAATCTCTGTATTTTAAATATCCAAAATATTTTCAAAAAAATTTCATTCAGATTAAGATTCTGTGATTGTTCGCGAGTTATGGACACAAATCGCCTCTTTTCTAATTTTTGTACCTATATAATCTAAGTGCAGTTGGCAGTTAATGGGCCGTGTCAGCGGCATGTTGCATTGTTGAGTTGGGGGCCCATGCTCCATCTGACTACGTAGCGTAGAATATAATTCACATGTAATTTCACAACTTTCGCTGATGTACAACAACGTAATTCTGCTTCAATACTATATATATGTATTTATTTATAATTCTCAACATGAAAATTTTTTAGTTGCTGATGATGAGCGGATTTAGCTCGAAACATCCTAAATATAACTAAACAAGGAATATTGGAACTTGAAGGCCTTTTATTTATTGCACATATATAATCTAAACAAAATTGTTACAAATGAGGGGCGCAATTTACAATTTTCGCCTGGGGCGCTCAAAAGTCTCGGGCCGGCGTTGTATCTTATAAATATATCGTGATATTTTCAAATTTCAAGCTCTTTAAAGAACAATATCTTTTAAATTTAGTAGAAATCATATAAAAATTCTTGCAGCAGCCCTATTTATAAATAATTATACGACATTGATTACATCGTTAAAAATACTGTTTATATATCTTGTTGTAAATGCAGGCATGTATTTGTAACCGATTTATCTGACGCGATAGTTCACTTGTGTTGTGTTTATATTTCATTTGGATTTAGTTTGGAGAGTCGACGGCCCAGAGAAGGTAAACAAAGAACTGAAGTTTCCATAAGGGTTTATCGCTGCCTGACTCAATTAGCGAAAGTAAATAAGAAAAGTTTACGCGATGCACGACGAATGCTGATCAACAGCAACACACCACTCTCTTCTTTATCTATTTTTAAACATCGTCAGACAATCAATTACTAAACGAAAGTTATTATAAAATGGGCAACAGATTAATTTACGATAGGTAATGAAAAAGTTTGGAAAATGTAATTCATAAAAAAAATCCCAAAGTCTCTATAAAATTTTGTGTCGTATGAGAATAATAAGATGCTTCATACCTAAAGTGACCATTTTTTTTTTCTCAGAACGGGACAGCACGAGGGGAGGGGGTGAAAACGGTGCATTTTTTTTTTTTCATTCAAGGTCAAATGCCTTACAATTGAAAGTTACATTTTTTCAAAACAATTTATAATAAATAAACAACACTACATTGTTTTCTTGAAATTTTATTTTGTTTTAACTTTCTATTTATCTACATTTTATTAAACACATCTTTTTAAAGAAATGTACGTCTTACCATTTGGCATATCATATTATTTCGATGCAATGGTCAATATTGATCTCCTGGAGAAATGACCGAACGTAATCATCTGCCATTCTTTTACTACAATTTAACTAATATCTTTACTAATAAATAATAGAATACATTAACAACTTACTATTAGTTTAATAAGTAAGACACAAGTATTACGCACTTTTCCAATATCTTATTGCTTCTACAGACACAAAATACATTCTACGTATATATACTACGCGATATAAGGTAGATTACAAAATAACGTTTGTGGCATAGTACAGCATAGAGGAATGGGATGAGAAAACGATTGAACTTGCACAAGCTAATTTGGCTATTCTATTCATTCAAACAGAAAATAGTTTACCCTATTGGTAAAATCTTAACTAAAAGAGAAAATTGGATAAACTTAAATAATAATTTTTGTTCATTCAAGTAGGATTTTTTAAACCTATTGGTTAATAAATTTACTCATACAGTAAAATATATTTCCTGATTTAATCAATTACATTAACACAAATAAAGAATATCATGCTTATTTGGCTAAAATATCAAGAAATAAAGTAAAAACAGATTTCTGCACAAGTACATGGTAATTTATTGGAAATGTTAATAAATTTTTCCTAATTTCTGTTAGTAGTACTAAACTAAAATATTCTTTAGTAAAAATAATATTCTGCAAGAGATGAAACCATCTTAGAAATACAAATTGACATATTTAAAATTACGTATTTATATAAAAGAAAAATAAGAAATTATTTCAGATTTATTTATTTACAAATTTAGTTAATGCAACTGCAGATAAGACATTTTATGGCATTTCAACTAATGAAGTCAAATTATTTTTTTCCGTGTAAGTTTGCTGCAACTGGAATGGTCAGCATTATGACTGGACGAGTCAATAAACTTATATTTTGATTTTTAATTTATTTTGCAAAAAAGTAGTCTCAAAAAATGTCGTCCTAAAACCAATTTCGCCCCAGGCGGTCGCCCGGCTTGCCTGTAGATTGGGCCGCGGCCCTGAGTCTCGCAGACAGTGGCGTAGCGAGCATAATTGGCGCCTGGGGTATAATACCTCTTGGGCGCCCCTTTCCCGTAAGAAATTTTTTCATAAAATAATCTTTAAATGCCATTTTAGGGCATTTTCCTACAGTTATTTGACCAAAAACGGGTATATAAATACAAATATATTTCATAGACATTTTAGAGAAATTTTAATTTCTTACTTAATTTAGAAATTTTTTTTTAGTTTTATTAATTTTATTTCGATAACAGAGTGCAGTACCTACCTACCTACCTAAAATACTGTATAATACATGAATAGTCACTACCTAAGTGCGCATCTACAACATACTATAGGTACTATTTTTCAGGACAAATAGAAATACAAATTCAAATCGCGTTAAAAATAAAGAAGCCGAACAAAGAAATATTGAAATTAATAAGAAATTTAAAAATATATGGTAATATAAATCAATGAGAAGAAATAATTTTAATTTAATTTTATCTTTACATAGATAGTACTTTTAAACAAGTGTAAATAAAATAAAAAAGGAGAACTTACTTTATAGGGCGCGTGCAGACATGTGACTCGAGCAGCCTTGAAGTGCTTAGAATCAGCTAATATGTGTGCGCGTGTCATTTTGACTTGAACAATGTCACTTTGAGAAGACCAATGTTTTGACTTATTTTAGTTTTGAACTGTTAAAATGTTACTATTTTCAGTTCATGTGTTTACTGCCTGAAATTTGTAGAATATTAACAATTTAGCTGTTCAAAATCAAAATAAGTCCTGTCCTGTGACATTATTCTTGTCAAAGTGACACGCGCACACAAATTAGCTGATTCTAAGGACCTCAAGGTCGCTCGAGTCACGTGACTGCTCGCGCCCTATAGTAAATGCAAGCAATATAGGTATTAATAAAATTTCAATATTCTGTATGTTTTCTGTGATCTTTCTCCAATTATTTTATTACATATAATACACTATTATATTACACTCCAGCACACTGAATGCAATGTGTCAATTTATAGTTGGAAGTAGTGCCTGGTTGTTGCCGCAGCGGATTCAGCTAGATAGCCAACTTTTAGCTCCTAGACTGACGTCACATGCGCAGTAACGTATTTTCGCCATTGTCATAGCAACCGCCCTGGAATGGCCGGTTGTTTATAGTTGAAGGAAGGCAGTGTCGTTCCCGAAACTCAAATATTATTTCCCCAAAACGAATTAAAATAAAAATTTAAATTTTCCGGAAAATCTTATCCTGAGGACAGTTTGGCGCCCCTGCGAGTGGCGCTTGGGGCACAATAGCCCCCTTTGCCCCCCATTCACTACGCCACTGCTCGCAGACGATTATTCTAGGAACCAAATTACACTACTACTCGACTTATTACTGTAATTGATTTCATTTGCTGATTTCATCATGCATTAATTTTCTCCATATGATGTAGCTCTCGTGATCTCCCCGTGTTAGACGGGGTTGATGGTTGAATATGAAAAGTAAAACAAGGGAAAAAGGTCCTTAGTATCCCATGGGAGTTGAGCTCGCGCTCACCAGCTCATTAGTCAAGTTTGTAGTTGGCGAAAGCGAAAAGCCTGTGAGCGCTAGGGATAATCAAGTTTCCCTACTCCTACTCCACACTGTGTCAGATAAAAGCCAGCAGATTGCACGTGAAAATTTTAAAATCCGCCGTAATTAGAATGTGCTTGTCACACGACACACGCAACCTTTCGCCCCTGTACTGCAGGCAGAGTGAGAATGGAAATTACATTCACTACTCAATTACGAATATATATATATATATATATATATATATATATATATATATATATATATATATATATATATATATATATATATATATAATTTAAATTAGGTAGGTATATGTTGCACATTTAGGTAGTAGGACCTACCTACACAATAACGCTTATACCAATCGAAAGAGAAATAAATATTTTTTTTTAATAAAAAAGAAATCAATTTTGGGTTTCATTTGAAAAAAGTTTGTGTTATATTTCGAAAATTTACCGATAAAACAATTATTTTTGTACGCCACTGTATAAACAATAAAAATGTCTTACTTTTACTTACTGAAACATTTTTCTCGATTACTGACAGTAATTTCAAAATAACTATTTCACTCATAAATTTATATGCCAATCCAAATTCAGGATTCTACCTAGTTACAGAGTTTCATTTCGACAAAACACCGTCACAAAAAAAATTTCGCACCCTTTAGGCCAATAAGATGTATTTTCAAAAGTAAGTGAGTTTTGATAAGCGAAACAATTTTGACCTTTTAGAAACTATTGTTTACATACCTGTCAAAGTGTGTATATTTTCAGTGTTATCAGTTTTTATTAAAAACGAGTCGATTATTTAAAACGTTGAAAAAACAAATAAATATAACACCTCAAAACACAAAAAAATGGATTTTTTGTCAAGAAAAAAAATATAAATGATTACCTGAGTTTTATTTTGAAAGTAGCCATCCGAATACCAATTTATCTCGTAACATTGATCAAAAATCACTCGTTTGACAACTCGTGATTTTTTTGTCAATGCCACTCAATAAATTGCTAGACAACCGGCTTTTGTAACAATCTGAAACTTTTTCCGGCAAAAATTTACCACATGATATTATATACAAAAAAATCTGATGTGGTCAACATAATACCTTCCGCCATTTAATTATTATTAATATATATATATATATATATATATATATATATATATATATATATATATATATATATATATATATATATATATATATATATATATATACTTACATATTTACTTAAGCTGGAAACTGTATTAAGTTCCATTCCATATAACTATGGTTCTATTTACTATTTTCTTTTTAAAACGTTACTATTATTATACTTCGTTTCACGTAAGAAAATAGTAATGAGAAGATAGGTGCAGTTTGATCATGTTCTTTGATTGGATAATACCCCGATATTATCCAATAAAACAACAAGGTCAAACTGTACGTATCTTCCCATCACTATTTTCTTACGTGAAATGAAGTATAGTTTGAAATGATGAGTTCTTTGACAGTGACATTTATCTGTCTGTTACATACATTTGAGATATGAAGTGTGTAACTAAGGAGTTGTGTTTGTTTAAAACGTAGATTCCGGAATTTAAATTATAGATAATATTATAAATTTATCCATAAAATATATAGAAAAAGTATTAATGCAGACTTGTATAAAATTTAATAATCTTTAATTTTTATAAAACATAAATCTCTAAAAAAATAACATTTAAAGGTATTTTTCGGAGAGAAACTATTTTGAGCTTCAAGTAAAATGTCCATTCCGGTTATCTTATTTACACCAAAATCTAGAAGCTTCTTTCCATATTAGAATAAGGTAGAAATACAAGGTTTGAAATTTTTTTGAATGATAGTGTTTGAGTTAGCGCGAAAACAAGAACCACACATACACACACATGCACATAGACATCAACATGGAAATGCTAAAATTGGATTCTAGGGACCTTAAAGCGTGGTCATTTACCAAAATCTCGATATGCGATTTTTAGCACGACCCCTATACCTCCCTTGCCAAAGGTAGCGGGAGGTAAAAAAATAAACCACTTGGTTTATTTGGCCTCTAGCGTGGTTTACACGTCGGGTAACCTTGTAAACTGAGTCTCCCTCCTTGTTGCTTAAACTCGGCCTCTAGCGTGGTTGACACGTCGGGTAACCGTGTTTAAGACAGTACTATCCCCCTTGCTCCTGAAGATGCCCCATATGACTGCGGGCGAAACGTTGAGCTCTGACTCAAAATATGACACAGTCCATTCCCGGAAAACGAATATTTCTCATGACTCAGACTGTGGAAGCCTACGCAATTATTTCTTGAAGAAATTGTAACATTTTATATCTTAAATATCTCTTGCTGTAGATATATTGTTACATGGACTTTAAAGTTCTTTAGTGTAAAATTTAATTTTAAACTTTGTATTCTTATAGTTTTGCTCTAATAGTTATAGGAGAGGAGAGCCAATATCTTCACTTATTTAAAATACGGGTTTCGGTGCATTTGCACATCCGGTAGGTATTATCAGAACACTGAAATGTCAGATCTTTTTCAATTTATTTTTTCTTTCGTTAAAATTTTAGAATATGAGAACTCTGAACATTGAAAATTATAATGAACATGAAACATGAGACTTAAAAGATAAAATATAAAGTTTATATAATAACAAAGAATACTCCAGGTTGCTCGTTAAACATCGAAATACATTTTCATTAATTTATTTCCCTTTTAGAATAACATTGTTTATATATAAACTGAACAAGTTTTATAGTATTTATAGTATAATAATTACATTTTTGTTATATGAATTCAATATTTTTATTTCATTTACACAATACAAATATGTAAAAACAATTAGGTGATTAAAACGTTTTATATTACACAAATGAAAATTATTATAACTGTAATATGTTTGTGTTACGCAATATCCGAATTTTCCGTTGCTCATTTATTTTATTTTTACTGCTGACGCTATCTGTACGGAAATCGTATAACCATACTTCGTTAGAGTTATGGATAAAGTAGATGGCGTTGAAAAATCGACCGGTTTTACACTTATCAAAGAACTTGCATTCTTGAAGCCAAACTTTCTTTATACTACGTATTTTTGTTTATAATACTATGCTTTATCTGGATATTAAAAATTAGAACGTAATAATCAAAATCGTGTTTGATTATCAGTTATTTACTGTCGATGATAATTGATTGCTGATATATTTTTCGCTATTATAAATCGAGATCAACGATCACAAATACACTAGATATAACACCAAAGCATTTGTTTTCTTGTTTTCGGTTGGACAGAAAGATACAACAACTAAGGATAGAGATATGTTGTCTCCTCACGGAGTATTCGCTAGATGCCACTGCTTGTTCTATTAACATGAACTGTGCTATATTTGAAACATTTGAATTATTATTAACGAAAAGCAATTATAAAATGTATGAAACAAATTGATATTAGTATCAGGAAAGGATAAAAAGTAGTGTATATAATTATTTATAATATTCTATTGATTTTTAAACAATATTGTTTTTGTGTACATGCTTATTATTCTATTTGTAGTTTTTTCTAAATTTATTTTTGTGGTAGATCCGAATTTTGAAATAAATGTCTAAAATTAAATTGAACAATTGAATGCCACGATTATTTAATGGATCCTGGTGCAGGAAGAAGACGCTGGGGTAGTGTCAGTTTTAAATAAAGTCCAAAATTCCCGTAGGTAAATTTCTCATGGTAGTATTAATTAATTGTTTTTTAATTAATAAGAGTTTTTAGAATTACGCACATTTTATTTCAAAACTAACTTGAAAAAGGCAGATTTATAGAGAATAATGAAACTAAAATTTTGAACAAACAAAACTGGGCCTCGATTTTGTAACTTTAAATTCTGTCTGATTTCAAATTCTATCGGAATTGGGTTTTCCCCACTACGAATTCTACTGCTCCAGACCAGTAGAATTTGGAATCTGACAGAATTGCGATTCTTTCAATTCTTTTTCAGTATAGATTTAAAATTTGAAATCAGACAAAATTGAGATTTTCCCAATTTTTTCTCCGGATAGATTTCAAATTCTACTGGTCTGGAGCAGGGAAAACCCAATTCTGACAGAATTTGAAATCAAGGCCCGAACGACTTCACAACTTCCAAATAAAGGAACAAAATGTCATAAATACAAAATACATTATAAAGACTGTAGAGACATCTTTCTGTCCAGCCGAGAACATAACAAACAATAGTGAGGTATAAGGCATGTTTTGTCTAGTATATTTGTGGTCGTTGATCGAGATGCGTTTCGACCAATCATAAGGCAGTAATTCTTGAACGATATTTAGAGCACAAATTCCAATAATTTCTAGGCTTTATTCCATTATTATTAATTAAGTTATTGTTCTTATATATTAGTTTTATATTATTATGCTTTTAATTATTATAAATAATAATAAATAATTGTTTCGTTTCTATCTTCATGTAATGTTTTGACAGTTGACATTTACTTTGACAAGTGTGCAATAGTGCTGCTTGTTTTCATGAAAATATAATATTAATACAGGTATTAAAAAGCAATAAATTTATAGTGTTAATATGAAAACTTTTTAGGAGTAATTTTAGATATTTAAAATAAATTTATCATGCTTATAATTGAAAGATTTTCTTAAAACAAATAGATGACGTTTAAATTTGCATATCAACAAATTAATGCCAACAATTAAATAGTTTTCTATATAATACAATGTTTAAACTTGAATCGTATATAACACCAATTCTTTTAAGTTATGTGGATAAGTATATTAAAAATTTCAAGCCGGAAGATTCACAGGTAAACATCAAATTATCCATTTAAAATAAAAATATAATACCCCTAAATTTTCAAGGTTTCTCTCTGGGGAGGTGATGCATCGTTTCACAATTTAGATTTGCGATTAGATGTTTTAGAACAGGAATTACAACTACCTTTTAGTTTAATATCTGGTCACATTCACGAACTTTTAATTCATGTGCCATGGACGAAACTTGCATCAGAACCAATAAAAATAACCATAAATACCATAGAATGTTCTCTTACTTTAAGAGGGTCAGAAAATGCAAGTGCCGAACAAGTTAATGTCAGCAAGGAAAAACGAAAACCCAACAGAAAGTAAGAAATATTATAGTAGATTATATATTAGTCGTCCTTTACTACAGATTTCTATACAAACTTATATTAAGCATTATTAAATCAAATATTGTCAATCGTATAAAAAGCTATAGGGCAAAACAGATTATAATTTTCGTTAGATACAAGAGTGAAATGCTTTGGTTTATTGCCTGAAAAAAATCAGTAGATTCGATTTTATTTTCGTATTTTCCGTTAGATGGCAGCACAAACCCTTTAATCCAAAATACAGGAGTATAGTTTGTTCTATCTAAAGGTGATTTTTCAAGGTCAAGCATTAATGCCTCTAATAATATATACCGGGTGTTTTTTCCAAAATGCACGTATAGAAAGATAATTTTCTGCATCAAATGACCAAATATATATAAGTTGTCTAATTAATAAATTTATTTATACAATTTTGCCTTATAAAGTTATGTTTATTTTCTTGGATACGGACCATTAAAGTTGTTGTTTTATAATAGTATATTAAAGAACGTCAAAATTTAGAAAACGAGCGCTAGCGAGTTTTCTAATTGACAAGTGCCAAAGAAAGTCTTATAAAATGAGTTCTTTATACTATTTTTTATATTTTGCGCCTTCTACAATAATATTTACTTACTCAATTTGTGATTATATTTGTAACACTATAAAAAAAAATTATAATAATTTCGACATTATATTAAAATGAATTGCCAATTAACTAAAAATAAATTAGGTAAAAATGGGTTAAAGAAACGTCATCTAGTACCAACCGTCTAAATAATTCTGTCTATCCACATTAATTTACCAATAATATGTCGTGTTCTGAGGGTACTGTAACCTAAAAATGGTTCACTGTCTTTCACTGTATTACAAATTAAGATAATATGTTTGGTTTAATTGAAAGGGGAATATTCAAACTTACCTGAATGATAGCTTAAATAGCTAAGTTTTGTTAATTAAGTAAGATATTGGCGACAAAATGAACTACTTAAAGTTATAGTTCTTATTTGCTGTGGCAATAAGGTCCACTTTGAAAGATGTGTTTACCGGTAGGACAGTAGTTTAAATTAAGCGCGCCGCATATGACGAATTACTGAACTACCCTATATCGGATGCTTGTCATATGACGCGCCATTGTGAAAATTTTCTCGAATAACTTATCCCCACAACATTATTTGTATTTTTGGTAAAGTTTATTACATCCTGCCACTTATTACTCTTTTAATCCTAGTTAAATATAAAAACTCAATGGGCTCGTCCAACTTTTTTTGAATTTTTTATATGTTACGAAGAATTTAAAAATATAAATTCCGTATTTTTTGTTTTTTTGAAATTGTGCTTAATAACGCCTAAAATAATTATTAAAGTTTTGGCGCGAAAGTTGTGACGTTAGAGTCACTCCATCATAAGTACAGAGAACCGACATACGTTAGCATTAATAATAGTAATATAATATATAATAAATGTTGTAAGAATAAAAATACGTATCCATTACAAACTGATCAAAAATCTTTAGAGCTAATAGTAATAAGTAAACCAGATAGTTATTATATCATTTCAATATATATTTGTTTGATTTACTTACATGAATAAGTATAGCAGTAGTGTTAAATGATAATTTATGAAAAACTTCCATAGTACATATTATACATAAATAAAAATCAGGTAAGTAAAATTAATAATTTTTGCTCGTTTTCATAATCAGGTTAATCATTCGCTTTAATTAATGTGACTTTAAGACTTTCTTTAATATAATATTGAAGGTTATTATACTCACCAAGTGCCATTATTATAATTAAAATAGTATTTAAACTATTCTATTTATAATTAAATACAACTATGACAGTATTGATTACAATAATCAAAGCATAGTTCTTAATGAAAAGTAATCCAACATTTACATTCCTATTTACTAAATGATTACAACAATGACAAGTATTGAGATTACAATAATTAAAACATAAATTATAATATAAATTTATTTAATAAGTAAATTTTCTTTTGATCTTAATAAAAATGACTAGGATATATTAAATATGTGTGTGTAGTATGTGTAAAGCTAATCGCGAATTTATGAGCAAAATGTGCATGGTCCACTGTATAGTGCCATATTCACAGAGTAACTGGACGACTGTAATGACGCTGACGTCACAACATGTCGATCATTTTACGCTAAAAACTTTAATTACATTATTATAGATATATAAATACAAAATATATAGCAATTTTTTATCGTTTTCATTTATTTATATTCAAAATTCATATGCGACATGTAATTTCTAAAAAGTCAAAGACTTGGACGGGCCCATTTAACTGAGTTAAGTGTTCAGTTAAAAATATATTTATAGGCAAGAAATAACCCAAGCTCCACCAGGTTACGTACAAACATTAATAAACAAAATAGTTAGCAACATAACAATAAACTGCAACAATTTAATTCTTAAATACGTCGAGGAAGACATAGTTGTTTCAGTTAATATTAAATTATTAACATTTCAATCCGCTAATGAAATATGGAAAGCTGCATTTACGGGTAAATTATTTATTTATTTCATTAATATTCTCTATACATGTTTTACATTATAGATGCATTACCACAATCAATAATGAGAAAACTAATAACACTATCCGATCTAACAGTCTGTCTCGATAAACGAAACGCTGCTGGTAAGATAGAAATATATCAGGAACCAATTCTTTATAGATGTTCCGTTGAAATGAGATTTCTTAGACATTATCTATCTAATAGTGATAAAGCTTTGTCAACGAAATTAGATATTTATTGTAACAGGTATTTAAAACTCCAATAATATTTATAGTTTAGTTGAAAATATTGTTTAACAATTATAGAATGGAATTCAGTATGACGGAACAACAAATACCAATGTTGATAAGAATTATGCATTTGTTATTAGCTTTACATCAAAGACAATTAAGAAATGACAGTATAACTGAGAGCAGTTCGTACCAATCAGTAGATGAGGGTAAGACTGATTATTTAATAAATAATGGTTATTAAAAAAAATATGTTATTTATTCAACAGTATAAGTAATTTTTTATACTAGCGTATTATAACAACAACTTTTCGATTGTCATTTCCGTTGTTAAATGAAGTACTTTTAAGCACTAGTGCTTAAAAATGATAGTTTAATGCGTAAAAGTAAAAGTACTAAATACCTATTATAACTGTTTATTTATGATAAATATTTACAACGCAATTACTTAAATTACTAAATTGAACATTTGCAGCAGTATTCATAGTAATTCTGACGTGGTTTAAACCAGGTCTATCTTAGGTCTAAGGTTTTTCCTTATTCATAGTAACGGTTGATTTAGACCTAGTTTAAACCTAGTCTAATATTTAGACCGAGCTTCTCCCTAGTTTAAACTAGGTCTAAGTTCTGTCATTGTAACGAATATATAGTGAGCTTTAAAAAAAAATCAACATATTTGTGCAACATAAATAATGTAGACGATGAAGAAAAGATCTGATGTCAATGTACTTTTATCATATCTGCAAATTTGATATAAATTAAATTTGTATTTAATTTTAGAAATTACAATGAGAGACAGAGATTCAGATGAAGATAATATTGAATTAAATAATGCTATATGTAACGAAGCATATTTAGACAAAATCACAATAGGCTCGAAAACGAAAACACTTCAAACCTCACATGATAGACAAATTTGGAGTACAAACAAATGATTTTTAGTTAATTTCACACGTTCCCTGTAAATTGCAACCAGTTTCATACCCAAATAAAAGTTCTGATATATTGTCAAAGCCAGCACCGCCATTAGCCTCGAGCAATTGTATTTATTAAATATTCATATTTTAATTTATAAATTTTTTTCTTTCCATTTTTCCCCATTTATACTCGTACATATGAATACACGCTTCTATAAACCTATTGTTGTGCCACATACTATTCTTATTTTAGATAATATTAATAGTATATTCCGTAACTTAACCGCGGTGACCAAGGTTCTGGTTATGCGTTCCGTAATGTAACCAAAACATAATTTCAGGATCGCGGTTCAATTTCGGAATGTGGTTCCCGAAAGTTTTGGTTACTTTTTCGTGACCACGACAACCACAAATTTTTTGTCAACTAAATGACATTTGAAAATATTCGAATATTTATGTCTGAAACTTACTTCATATTTATGGCAGACCATGTCCAGATGGATACAGGGCTAAACTTGGTCTACGTAGACTAGGTTTAAACTGGGTCTAAAATTTACTATGCATAAGTCCAGGGTGGTCTAAGTTAGACCTAGTTTAAACCAGGTCTATCTCAGTTATTATGAATACGGCTGTTGATGTCGTTCTTAATACTTCTTCTTGGTTAACTTCAATGTGGGTAGAAACTAAAATAGATGTGCTGCTGGATTCTGATTCTTTGTCGACAATTTTTATTTTTTTAATTGCTGTTTCTTTTTCTCCCAAAATTCTTCGTGAAATTTCTTTCTTATTTTCCAAAGAATTTTCAACGTAGCCTTCAGCAACAGAACTTGAACGCCACCCTCCATGTCGCTTGAGCACTGTAATGTCTGCTCCCGAATCAGCCAAAAATGTTGCAGAATACCTACAGGAAGCGTGCAACACTTAAAATTTCTGTAGGTTAGAAAAAACCGTTGATGTTTAGTATGAGTAGGTCGAAGTTGTGCGTACTTGCGAAACATTGCTAAACAGTTGATTCCATCGATAAACCCTTCAGTTATCATAAAAAATCGTGAAATATTCGTTTTAGTATTTGGAATATTAATTTTTATGAAAGAAGTAGAATCTTCAATATCTCCTACACGTAAAAACGTAAGTTCCTGCCGGCGACATGCCCCATAGATTCCAACAATTAACACAACCTTTGCCAATAAATAATCCTTGTCATCAGCTTCCTTCAGAAAACGAACTATCTCTTGCTTAGTGAATATTTTTTATTTTTTAGGCTTATATCCACTAGCTTTTCTTTTTAAGAATGCAATAAGATTGGTAAATTTACTTATATCCACATTTTTATTAAGGTATATCATAGTTCGGAGCATAGAGTAATTACTCCATAAAGTGGATGGCTTATAAATGGATGATAATTTCGAAAAATAGGCTAAAACTACCTTTTCTGTAATGTGCCCAACGTTTTTCTCCGCACACCAACTGTCAAATTTTTTTTAAGTTTCTTCATACAATTTTTTTGATTTTCCTGGAACCAGTGTAGCCAATGCAGCCTGTGCACAATTTTCAATATCAGAGTCAAAATCTGAGTCACTCATTTTAAGTAAATTTATTACCAAAAATTCTAAAGAAAAATTATACACCGAGCACGTTGACATCAATGTTTATTAAACAACATATTGAATCCCATAGCAACAAAAAGATGAAACCGATGCCTGCCTATTTTTAAATTTTGAAAATGTTGACATTTGAGAATAAATATAAATAATCTGTTTTAAAATGCTAGTATAAAAAATCTTGTATGGAATACGTTGCGAAATCGTGTTTTAAGCACTAGACGTGTTATCCAAATCGGCTACGCCTGGTAGGATAATTTTCACGTCGCGTTCTTAAAACACATTTCTTTCGCAACTTATTACATAAATAGCTATATGTTATATGTAGAAGAAGCCGGGTCAGTAAATGATACTTGGACCGGTTGGGCGTGGTCTTTCGCTTCAACAATATTAGCTACTGATGATTCCGGCCCAGAATGGAATCATCCTCAACACAAATCATACTCCGGAAACACATTTCAGTTAGGTGTTTATGTAGATACTGCCATAATAACATTCAAAGTAATAAAAAATAACTTGTTTCTAATATTTTTATTAAGTTTTATTAGGTTTCAGAATACTACTCAAATGATAAAGGATATTACAGTACTAGAAAATTAAAATATTGGTCGTTGTTATGTTTACAATTAAATGGTTGTTTCGTAGACACAGTTGTTGGTGGTTTAGAGTGGACTAGTGTTAGAATGGGGATTTCAGAAGCTTTGTTGATTCCTCAAGGAATTTGTAGTTGTGGAATTACAGATGTGTCTGAAAATATGGATGTTCAACCGTACTTCAAAATAGGTATACACACTATCAATTTAAACAAAAACTTTTTTAGTGGACCAATTTTATTAAATCTAAAGTAGAAACATTTCTTCATAACATATATTTATAAGAATTATAAACATCACATAAAATAAACTTCAAAATTGTATATACTTAACAGTTAAATTTGTCGAAGATATTTGATCAAGGCCATCTGTATCATAAACGAATGGGGACTTGTACAATTCAAACTTTTCGGACGCCATCTAGTGAGTAAAAAAGTATTTAATAAGTAATTATGTAGTGAGCAAGATTTAGCATGTGATCCACCACGTGATCACAACAACCTGTTCTTTGAAAGGAAACGTAAAAATGTCAGACTGAACAAATTTTTATTAAATTATTTAAGAATATGTTCTACTCAGTACATACCTTTCAATTAATTCATATTTATTTCCACTTTTTGTCGAACCCCGTCATTCTAACCATTTTTTCAACTGTAAGACGGGTGACGTCAAATTTATAAGTCCCATTAACAAGAAAACCGCGCGATAGCGACGCTTCAAAAATTCATATTGTTTCTACAAAGATATGGAATTTTAATTCATTTCGGATAGATAATTAACTTGGTTCATAGCCGAGGGTATAGCGTTATTATTTATCAGAGTCAACGACACTGTCAGTATTGTGGGGAATATATTGGATGCTTGTCCGGGATTTCGTTCTATTAGAAATTGCACTGATGTCTGCTAGCATAGGCTTTGTGACAGTTCTATCTTTTTATCACAAAAATAATTTCCAGCTGTAATTATTATTGAGTCTGAAGCTTCTTGACTGTGAAAAATGTTTGGGAAGAGAAGAAAATTCCTGGATTGCCTCTAGAGGCCGATTTAAATAAATTTTATTGACTACAATCCAGGAATTTTCTTCTCTTCCCAAACAAGTAATTATTATTGTCCATTTTTGGCCAAGTATAGAGTAGTGTCCAAACTCAAAATTGAATTAAATGATTATATATCGGTATATTAGACTTCTATTCAATAAAATAAACCAAAATTAGGGCTCGGAAGCAAGGATTTGTGATGATTTGATGAGTTTTTGTAGTAAAATGTATCGTTAGTTGTCACGCATGTCACACTGAAAAATACTTATTCAATCGCGTCTTTTATTTGCTTAATATCAGCCTTATGGCGTTAATAACTATTTTTGCAAATTTGCAAGCGAAAAAGACATTTTTCACAAATACAGCTTAAAAACCTAACAATCATTTTGACGCGAAATATCTATAAAATTAATGTAACCATCAGAATTTCGTCATGTTGAGTTCTCTGCGTTAGGTTACTGTTACATTAAAGTATTTTTAACATTTTTCACGAATCTAGCCTAAACAAACTAATATGTTTCCGCGCTCCGATTTTTTTAATATTTGATTTTACATAAAACAATAAAGTCCATTAAAAATGCATTTTAAAGCTGGACCCTATTCTATACTCTGCCCCCGTTTTTTCTTATTGCAATCTCGCACGAGCACCCAAATTTTGTAGGAAGAAAACAACATAATTAAAGATATATTAAATTTATTCACATAATTACTCATCTCATTACGGTCATTACATTATAATCAAGATCATAATCAATCGGAAAACAATCGGAACATCGAAGCAGTCCATTGAAAACCAACATATAGGGCGCGAGCAGACACGTGACTGAGGGACCTTGACGTGCTTAGAATCAGCTGATTTGTGGGCGCATGCCATTTTGACAAGAACAATGTCATGTTGACAAGACCAATGTTTTGACTTATTTTGATTTTTAACTGCTAAAGTGTTATTATTTTTAATTACATGTGTTTTACTGCGTAAAAATTGTAAAATGTTAACATTTTAGCAATTCAAAATCAAAATAAGTCAAAACATTGGTCTTGTCAAATTGACAATGTTCTTATCAAATGACATGCGCACACAAATCAACTGGGGCCCGATTCTTGAAATTTTTCGCATTCGTAAGTGGGAGAGATGCGCGTGCGCACTGCATATTGGTATTCTTGAAACGAAATCGTGTGGTCGTAGGCGAATATTCCGTGCGCAATTACATCGCATGGGTTTGAATAACTTGAAAGTATCATTCGCACACGAAACTGTGTCTTTCACTATTACTTGTGTTTGGTCTATCAGTACTTTGATACATTCATATAAATCAAATTATGTTTTTATATAATTCCGGGTGCGTTTTATGATCTTATAATGACGCCAATTTTAAATCTAGAATCTCCATACACTTGAGTATCGTTATAATATTCTACAAATGTGTGTTCGTGCATTCATAGAACGATGCAATGGATTGTTACAAAGAAATTTTAGGTGCCTCTTAACGAGCTTTGCATTCCAAATCTGAAATGGTTAGCAATATTAGGGAATTATTATTACATAACACTTGCATATTAATATTATTGCCATATTATGTACGTACATACTGCAAACTAAGAAAAATAATACCTACTATATCAAATATTGTATATATAATAAATTTTTAATATTAAAATCACAACACTTATGGCTTATGACAGCGTCGTTGACAGCTACAGCTGACAGCTTTGGTTGACAGGTTGGCAGTGACAGTTAAAAAACAATTATATGCTGAAGCATTCACGTGGTACAAATGTTTCGTTTAGATTGGCTGCTACAAACTACGTTCGCTTGCTTTCGAGAATCGTATGCGTAGGCTTCCGCCGAGTTTCGTTTGGTATTAAAGAATACCACGTACAGTACTGTTCGTGCACGAAACTAATCACACGAATTTTGTCGTGTGCGGAAAATTTCGCATGATTTCAAGAATCGGGCCCCTGATCCCAAGCAAGTCAAGGTTGCTCGAGTTACGTGTCTGCTCGCGCCCTATACAGGCATTTTCCACAGTATCTTATTTTTCACAAATAGTTTCACATTTGCTAATAAACTTATTTTTGAATTTTGAATGCTTTTATTGTACCATTATATTTTTATAATATACGGTAGTATCTTTTGAAGATGACCTTGATCAGTCTTTTAAACTTGTACTCGATTTCTCTTACTTTTTGAATTATTTTCCAGTTATTACAAAATAATTATAGTATATTTTTCACAGGATCTTTGACTGAGAACTTTAAATCCGAATCCTTGTTTGATCCTAAAGAAGGATCAGGAGGCAGTACTCGACGTAGTTTCATGATTTCTTGGGAATATTATTTATCAACCGTAACTGAAAGTGTTTTATTAGACAAGACACCAGCTTTTGCTTTAGATTATTTGTATCATCTTGAGCTTCCTGATGATTTTACTAGTGAAAAGCTTTCCGAAATCGGTAGCGATTTAGAATTCAGTAACTTAGTTGAACAGTCTATTTGTCGTATGGTAACCGGGCCGTTTACAATGTATATATGTTCTGGTTTGATTCATAGAGTTAGTACTTTGTATGAGGTTATGAAATCGTATGATTACGCGCCTTATACAGAACAGTTACCAGATCCGGAATTAAATGAGTTGCACCCACCTAGTGAGGACGATTTTGAAGCATTAAGTAACTGTATTCCTTTGAGGATATATCAAGTTACTTTCATTAAACCTGTGTTTTTGTTTCAATTGATGGATCATCCGAAGTTTATACCGTCGAAAGAATGTCTGTTTAGAAGAATTAAAGTAAGTTTTTTAATATACTAGAAGTTGTTGAAAGCCCAACACCAAAAAATATTAGGAACAAATAAATGAGATTCAGCGTAGAAGTTGCTTATTATTAGTAATATATACGATTAAAATTTCACAACTCTAAACAATAAAGAACAAGAGAAAATTAATGACAACTATGTCCTCTGCGCGTATTAATTACCGCTACTATCCCTAGAGGTATGGACTCAATAAGGCTGTCGGATTGTGTTGCAAAACGACCACAAATATACTAGACAAAACATGCCCTATACCTCACTATTGTTTGTTATGTTCTCAGCGGGACAGAAAGAGATAACTAGAGAAAGAGATATATGAAGTCTACTCTAAAGTTTGTCGAGAGATGTCTCTACGGTCCTTATAATGCATTTGTGACATTTTGTTCCTTTGTTTGGAAGTTGTGAAGTCGTTTGGGCCTCGATTTCAAATTCTTTCAGAATTGTGTTTTCCCTGCTTTAGACCAGTAGAATTTAAAATCTACCCGGAGAAAGAATTGGGGAAATCTCAATTCTGTCAGATTTCAAATTTGAAATCTATCCTGAGAAAGAATTGGAAGAATCGCAATTCTGTCAGATTTGAAATTCTACTGGTCTTGAGCAGTAGAATTCGTAGTGGGGAAAACCCAATTCCGATTTGAAATCAGACAGAATATAAAGTTACAAAATTGAGGCTCAGTTTTGTTTGTTCAAAATTTTACAGTTTCATTATTCTCTATAAATCGCCCTTTTTCAAGTGAGTTTTGAAATTAAATGTGCGTAATTCTAAAAACATATTAATTAAAAAACTATTAATTAATACTACCACAATAAATTTACCTACGGGAATTTTGGACTGTATTCATAACCAACGACCAAATATAACGACAAAACATTCCCTATTCCTCTTCATTGAACGTTTTGATTTCGGCTGGCCAGACAGAGAAACTAGAGAAAGAGATATGTCTTGTCTAGTTCGAGTATTTAACACTAGAGGTCACATAGAGAGTCAGTGTCTGTTAACCAAGAACACTTGCGCCTCTAGTGAGCAACGTTCAAACTAGACACTGATACTCTACGTGGCCTCAGTGGTGGCCTCTAGTGAGAAATACTCAGACTAGACAAGACATATCTCTATCTCTAGTTTCTCTGTCTAGCCAGCCGAAATCAAAACAAACCAAATGAAGTTTTTTTGTCTAGTTATATTTGGTCGTTGGTGTTGCATATGGGAAGCAACTTCCGGTACTAGAATTTCAGTAATGACGCACACGAATCCAATCCACATTCCCTCTTTCACCCCGACGTCGTCTAACAAATATCTGAGAATCTATTGGTATAAACAAAATCGCGATTCATCAGAAAAAAAAATGTTAGTCCTTAGTCGTATTTCTTTGCACCAATCCATCGCAAAGATCTATGGCGCGCGGTCAAAGGAAATCTTAATAGTGCCCGCCGTGCGTGCAGCCCAAACATCTTATTTGTTCGCAGCACCAGGGTAGTACATCCTCGCTTGGAGCAGCATAATTGCGTACTGACGCATCAGACTTCGGCAAGAGAGTTCCTAATTGATCTTTGCTGACTTTACTAAAACTCATCTCTTTACGTCTCGCCTACATTGAATTGCGTCTCTCTATATTTCGTAACATTTCTCAATGTTACAATACTACTAATAATTAGCAACTTGTATGCTGAATCTCATTTATTTATTCCTAATTTCTTTTTTGTTAGGCCAAAAATGTCTTTTCTATAGCATTTGTCTCATTTTTTCAATCATTCTGTATACAAATAAATGATTTTCAACATTCTAGAAAACTTCTGGCATATATTCAATATCAAACGTATCTTTACGGTGTCCAAGCGTTACTATAGAATGCGAAACCTTTGATGCTAAAATAATATTTCCCATGTATCCCAAACGGTTGATACACACTACCTGTCAATTACCTGAACCACCTCAAGATATGTTAGAAGCATCATATAGAAATTGTGACGTCAAAATTCTTGGCTTGAGCAGTCAAATGATATTCAATTCTAATAAGAAAACAACCATACTTGTTCCTAGCAATATTTCTTGTATCTATAAATCAGTTATCATTCCTAAATATTGGATTAATGTAGAAACGATTCATGAAGAACTTGTCATTGATATAGGTAATTTAATTTAAAATAATTTTGAAAGAATGGTGATTGCATTGTATATTTTTAGAAAGTTTTACTGTTTCGTCTACTAAAGCAAAATTGATGGTGATGCATCATATAATTGAAAAATTTTTATTATTAGATATAGGTGATTCAAAAAGTACTGTTTTTGCTTCTACTCTTTTACAAGATGCTGCAAAAGATTCCGGTAAATATAATTATATTTAGAAACTAATGTATAAAGGGTGAGTCAGGAGTAAAGTGCCAAACTTCGAGAATGTATACTACACATACGAGGTGTGTTCAAAAACTATCGCGAATTTTGAATTTTCGCGGGTTACGTATATTCGAATTTCGATCTTTTTGTGGCTTTATGTTGGTACTCATGTCTCTCACTTATGTCGACAAGCTCGGCCATTTTGAATGTTCACTTAATTGTTGACAGCTGCTTTGCTTGCACGTGTTTTGGATCGTCTTCGATGTTTACCTATTCAAAAAAATGAAACAAAGAACCTGTATCAAATTTTGTGTGAAAAACGAAATTAAGTGCGCGGATGCATTCCGAATGTTGACTGTGGCATACGGAGAAGCTACCTTGGACCAAAGCAACGTTTATCGGTGGTACAAAATGTTCTCAGAAGGCCGAGAAGATGTGAACGACGAAAAGCGTGCCGGACGCCCGAGCACTTCAACAACAGACGAAAAAATTAATGAAGTGGAGAAAATGATATTGGCCAATCGTCGAATCACCGTTAGAGAAGTTGCTGAGGACCTAAACATATCGATTGGCTCGTGCCATTCGATTTTTATCAATGATTTGGGCATGAGACGGGTCGCCGCGAAATTTGTACCAAAATTGCTCAATTGCGACCAAAAACAGCATCGCATGAACATTGCTAATGAGATGTTGGACCCAAATTTGCTCCAGAGGGTCATAACTGGTGACGAATCGTGGGTTTATGGTTATGACGTGGAAACCAAAGTTCAATCATCTCAATGGAAGCTGCCGCACGAACCAAGACCGAAAAAAGCGCGCCAAGTTCGGTCGAATGTGAAAGTTTTGCTGACAGTTTTCTTCGATTGCAGGGGCGTGGTGCATCATGAGTTCTTGCCACAGGGTAGAACGGTCAATAAGGAATATTACCTGCAAGTTATGCGCAATTTGCGCGAAGCAATCCGCCAGAAACGCCCGGATTTGTGGAAGAACAAAAATTGGCTTTTGCACCACGATAACGCCCCTGCTCACACATCGTTGCTTGTGCGCGACTTTTTAGCCAAAAACAACACACTAATGATGCCGCAGCCACCGTATTCCCCAGATCTGGCCCCCTGTGACTTTTTCTTGTTCCCTAAACTGAAGAGGCCCATGAAAGGACGACGTTACGCTACGCTTGACGAGATAAAGACGGCATCGAAGGAGGAGCTGAACAAGATAAAAAAAAATGATTTTTTGAAGTGCTTTGAAGATTGGAAAAACCGTTGGCACAAGTGTATAATATCTCATGGGGATTACTTTGAAGGGGACAAAATAGATATTCATGAATAAATAAATAATTTTTGAAAAAACACAAAATTCGCGATATTTTTTGAACACACCTCGTACATACATACATACGAGGCCAGTCGTACATGAATTGGACCAAATAAATGTGGGCAGAATATTTATTTTTCAGAATTAAAATTTATTAAACACAAATTATTTAAAAATAAACAAATAACCCAGCAAACACAGTTATATAACAAGTTACATTTATATGAGAATTCATGGCTCTATGCTAGCGTCGACATGTATCAGATATGTAACATATAGGTAAAAATGTAACATGATGTTTAAACATATTTTATATCGTTACATGTAGCATATACATAATGAACCTATTAAATTTTAATTACTCTGTGACGTCACTTTAGATACGCCATCTAGCAGAATTTTTCTGAATCAATGGGTGGGTCACCCCATGTTGCCAAATGATGAGAATGAAATAAAATAAATTTGTGTCTGTTAAAAATTATGAAGAAAACGACAAAAAGATAATAAATAATTCGTCATTTATTAATGTTGAAAACAAAAGAATGTAGACTTGTTATATATCATTGAAAAGCTTATAAAATACGGAAAAAGGCGTGACTATTTTCAACATAGGTTCCCATTTAAAAAATCATAAGTTTGTGTTATATCTCGAGAATTATTAAGTTTTCAAAAAATCTAATTACTCCATTTTATTCTATTTAAAAAACGGTAAAATTTTTGTATAAACAATTTTTCTCTATCATAATAAATAAGATATGATATATTTTCAAAATGAGTGAAAAACGAGTTTTTGCCTGTAGCTCAGAAACAAAAGAAGATCGAAAATTCCTGTGGTGACTATTAAACTTTTCTCGAAAAGTTGACCTTGGAATGTGCAAACCGTTTTGCTCTATCATTAATATTACCCGAGATACCTTTAAAAAACATCGAAAGTGAGACACCTGTACATCATCGCTCACCGCAGTTGTTATCGCATTTAACCTTCTTTATAAAACTTGTAGGCTAATTCTGAACAAATCTGTAGGTCTTACGTCTTACAAATCTGTCAAAAACTGACAAAAACGCATTTATTTTTGTTGATTAACAAAAAAATCATACATTAGTTGAGAATAGTGCCATTATATCCTTTTTTCTAATTTCTATCTGTTCTTAATATCTTTTTAAAGTATTCATCGCATATATTATATTTAAATTTACTCGGATTTCTTATTTTCTTGTACATGTATTTGTTGCCATATTTTAAATTTAAATGTTCCACACTATATCACCCACCTGAACTAAAAGTCAACTGCGCACTATACACATCTCACTTATATAACAATGTTATGTAACTTCTACATATCTGGGAGCTCTCTCTGTTATGTATCTGGTACGTAACCTTAACCATGTTATATAACGCAAAAAGTCTTTGTCCTATAATAGGCGAAATACTATTATTGTTGCGCAAAAATTGGGTTTCCGGAAATATTGAGACAAACGTTGAAAATGGACGTTTTTCGATAATTACGAAAAGAGATGGCCGTGCTTTACGAGCACTTCTTATAGTTTCTTATCATAGAACAATCCAAACTGATATTTTCATCTAGGAATCTAGGCAATGGAAAAGTCTTTTCTCACACAAAAACAAAAGAAAGCCCGACTTGTATGAATAAAAGAACAAAAGGGATACAATTATTTTGTTTCAATTCCATGGCTATCGATATTTTTGGGGTGATATCGAAACTTTCATAGCTAATTTCTTGTGTTACAAAACATACAAAGTTTTGCTGATTGATTGCAGATTTTTATGCTCTACAACTTTTATTTAAAGTTTTTTATATCAAAAATAATTAAAAAAGCAAGTAAGTTTTTATGTGTAGTATACATTCCACCTGAGTCACTCCGTATAACGACAATTATTTTATAAAGAAATAATTATATGTAATATATTTTTAAAGGCATGGTAGTATTAGAACTTTACATGGAACAACTAAAATGGAAAAAAATACAAACAATATGTACAGAAAGTTACAACTTAAACATAAATTCCATAAAAGCTTTCGTATTGGAGCCAGCTTTTGTAAACACGAACATACACGAAATGAAACGTGCTTCCCTTATACAAGAACCAAATCAAGTTCTCATAATATCAGGTCCGGATTACAGCGAAATTGCTTCTAGTCCTAAAAAGGGCGAAGAAAATGTCCTTCTCAATGCAGTTTTACAATTTCCTAGAAATTCTGAACCGTGTATTCACCCTACACTTCTAACTTTTAACTTGAAAGAAATTAAAGCTTGCATTGATCCTTTAGTATTCCAATGGCTGTTTTATACCCCGAAATATTTCAGTGTTAAATACGATATCAAAAGTCCAAGTAAGGAATGAAATAAATTTAAATATTATACAGGAATTGTAATGAATTATTTCGTAGCTGATTCAATTATATATAAACCTAGAATGTTAGCTGATGTTACCAGCAGTTTGCAAGATACTCCAAGGAGAACCGGGAGTAGACATGGATCTATACATGGTAGTTCCGAGAGAGAACATATTATACATGTCAGTCCAAGGCCACAAACTTCAGTGGAAGAAACAAAAGAGCAGATTCAAGTAAGAATATTATTTTTTCTATTAGTTTTTTTTGCGAACATACAATTTAATATTCGTCCGTGATTCTTCCGTTAATGGGCTACTTGCGTGCCATTTTTTCATTTAATATTTTTGTGTCTCACTAAAGTATTATGAACTGTTTATTGCTAGGATACGGTGTATATAAACATATCTATAACAATCGGGGCATTATATGAGGGCATAATAATTCATTATGCCCTCATTATAATCCGACCATCGTTTATGAACTTTAAAGGTGCATTCACAAATGAAAATTAGGTTTATCGTTTTTGTTTAGGTTTAAGTAAGTCATTCCTAAATGTAAGTTTAAATTACCTAAAAATTAGTTTTGATATGTACAGACAAATGTGTAAATGCTTCAAAAACTAGATTAAAATATCGGTAGAGCAGTACTGAACAAGGCACCTGCGCGCCATAAAACTGTCATTCGCTTGTCATTATTGGTTATATTTCAGCAATTAAGTTATGACAGTCTCCATGTTCTTCTCGCATTTGTCCACCAAGTGGATACTAAATAAAGATGGGTGTATATGTATCTATATCATTTCAGACTCGTTCTTATTGGTGAAGTTTGTGACGTCAGACTGCTTTATTCCTCATGTTTATTACTTTAGAATAAAGTAAACCATATTTAAAACGATAGGCTAACGTTATCTGTATGTATTAATGAAGAGCATTATATTTTATTTTACCGGTTTCAGGATATTAATCCATTGTTTACATGTACAAAAGTAGGCTGGTAACTAAGTAATAACTGTATCTGTATGGTAATATTATTACATTATTACCATACTGACTTGTCAACAACGGTCTACAAAATGAATATAAAATAAAATGAAAATATAATGCTCTTCATTAATACATACAGATACCGTTAGCCTATCGTTCTAAATACGGTCTACTTTATTCTGAAGTAATAAACATGTGGAACAGAGCACATAATTTGAATATTTGTCATATTGACATATGTCAAAATAATTGTTCTGTTAACCATAGCAATCTGAAAGTAGCATTAATGAGAGAATTTCAAAAAATGGTATTTATCAATAATATCTTAATTTTCTGAAACCGATAAACTATTGAACAAACCACGGATGTTATTAATCATAACAAGCCTTAGATGTCTTAAAATCCTCGCTCTACGAGCTTGGATTTCAAACCGACATCTTCGGCAGTTATGATATACATAACATTCCTAGGGGACCTATTCTGTATCTCAGTGGTTAATATTTAACCACTGGTTATTTTTTTAACCAATCAAGTATGTTGACATATAACAAAAAAAAGAATTTTTATTTGTCAAATCAATAACTATTGGATAAAAATTTTAACCAGTGGTTAAAAATTAACCACCGAGTTACAGAATAGGGCCCTTGGTATGTTAATAGCTATTACATACGTTTTCAACTTTACTTTAGGTATTTAGTGATAGATATCAGATTTTCAGTACCACGCAAGTAGCCTATTACGTAAAAAAATAAATGGGGTCCTCCACTATTCTATTATTTACACCCGTAACATTTAATTTTGGCTTAGACGCTTCCTGCTAAAAAATATTTCAGTGTAAATATTATTACAGGTAGAAAATTCCTGTTGCGATTTCATATTAAAATGGTATCAAATATGTTCAAATATGGTCATCTTCGGCGATATTGCAGAATGTACTATTTATTTTCCTACCAAATCATTATCCGCTGTAGGTTCTCAGGGCATTGAGGACGCAGTTAATTACTTTTTAGATTCCGAAAAACAGTTAAAGATAATGGTAGTTAATTTGCCTCATTTCATAGTTCATACGACTGGGCAAAGACAATCTATTAAGGTGTCAAAGTTACCCATAAAGTTGCCAGCGAATCTTTGGACAGTTGGTAAGTTGAAACTGTCTACTCTGTCTACTGATTTATAGGAAACTTATTTTTAGATAAATTTAGTTTTCCATGGGGTATAGAAATTAAAAATTTCTGTGCATTTACTTTACAAAACAAAAAGAAATTATATTTTTTGAAACCTGTATCTGGGAATATAACAATAGGTTTATCCTTGAAATATAAAACAGAAGAAACTTCGCCTACTGTGACAACAACAATAGAAATGCATGAAAAGAAAATTAAATCCTGTAAAAATTTAAAAAATGAAGAAACTAAAGTAGACAGTATTTCAAAGAACTTGGAAAATATTAGTTCTTTTAGTCTTTGTGTATATATAGACAATACTCCAGTTGTCATCGCTTTATCTCATTCTCAAGTAAGAATTTATTAATTTGGCTAAATGATCGCCGGCGGGATTATATTCACGATTAGAAATTCCGCCGCATACATTTTTCAATTTTTTTTTTTTCTGAAAGTACACTTAAAACTACTTACGAAAATATATATTTTATATCACATAAGTTTCTAGTTTTACAGAAATATTTTTTTTAAATTTTAAAAAAAATTCAAATGACATAATAATTTTGCGACCGTATTGTCACCTACCGAGTAAAAATGGAACTACATTTGATATTTATATCACTGTCTTGAAACCACACTTGAAACTTTTGGAGTATTTTTTGCCTTATACCATCTTTTACTTACATCTTGAGGCATAATAATCGAACAAAAAAAATATTTTAATTCTCAACGAGTTGTTCTCGCAGGACGTCACAGAACAATATTGTACAACCATTGTAATATCTAAATCAAACATAAATTGTATTTATTTATAATTTTTATTTAGCATATTTCCTTATTTGTATTTACTTTTTTTAAAAAAATTGTTGTAATGATATTGACGTTACTTTCAAAATATTGGTTATATAAGGCTATGTTAGAAAAGTACGTGTGTGCCTCACTATCGTGTATTTGTGTACAAAATTATGACGTCACAAAATCAGACTCAAAATCTTTATGAAGAGAACGGGGTAGAATAATGTGACGTCAGGGTATAGCGCGAAATATGCAGTACTGTCCTAAGCAAAAGCGATTCTTTCAAAGTAGACTCTATTGATAGAGCACATAAGGGTCAGAATTTAAAAGCTTGTAATTTGATGCTGATATTATTGTTATTAAGAAGAAGTTAACTTTGAGATATTAATAACATCAAATTGTGAACATTTTTCTATTACTTCGTAATACAATATATACATATCAATAAATAAGAAAGGTTTTATTTCAAATTGAAATCAACTCTGCACATTCTGAACTACAGAGCATCAAGTTTGCGCAGCTTCAAACATATCCGATAGTTTACCGACATACCGACTGAGATTTTGTTTGTTGGCGTTTTTGAGCATTTTCAAATCAATTCGTTTCAAAACTTTAGATATTTTCTTTTTAAGTTTAATGTACGTAAATAATTCTATCTATCCACATTAATATATTAATAATATGTCGTGTTCTTAGGGTACTGTAACATAAAAATGGTTTGCTGTCTTTTAAACGAGCTCGATGTTTCACGAACATATTCGAGATTAAACGAACATGCAATTCCATGCAAAGTATTTTAAAACTTAAATAGAATTATTATTACTAATTAAGATAATATGTTTTGTTTAATTGAAAGGGTAATATTCAAACTTAACTGAATAATAGCTTAAATAGCTAACTTTTCTTAATTAAGTATGATATTGGCGACGAAATGAACTGCTTAAAATTATAGTTCTTATTTGCTGTGGCAATAAGGTTCACTTTGAAAGATGTATTTACCGGTAGGACAGTAGTTTAAATGAAGCGCGCCGCATATGACGTAATTACTGAACTACCCTATTATGAATGAAAAGTATAATATTAAATATTTTTGATGTATATATGAATAATATTACGTATATTCTTCATTTATGATAGAAAAATCAACATTTTTTTTCTTTTGACCAATATTTAATTTTCAAATAATTTCTAACTATTAGAAATTGATAAAAATGTTTCACATAAAATTATATTATATTTTTAGTCTACTGACAGACAAAATTTTATTTAATCACTATTTTTGACAGTTTTTTTTTTCGATTCTAATACAAAATGGCCTCTTTCTCGGAAACAGTTGAATACAATCCTATTAATCAGGTCAAGTTTTTACCCGTAGTTGTAAAACACCCTGTATAATACCGTCGGAGAACATTTAGCCACTTTATATATTTACCTCTTTGTACAATAGGTACAACAAAAAATGAGACGCATAATTTAGTGTCCCGCTTTTTGTTACACTCATTATACATTTTCCAATTTTTGTTAGGTTCATTTAATAAGCAGTATTCTTAAGGCTGTGCTAGAAGTAGTTAGTAAATTTAACCCTAAACCTAACATTAATGATAAAACTAAGTTAAAAGAAGAGTGTGTTAGTAATTTATTTAGAAAATCTCAAAGTCAGTCTTCTCCTACTTTTATAAAAGAAGATACTTTACTAGAAAGTTTGAGTGAAAAGACTCCCACTAGTACTCATACTGAAGTCAAACAAATTGAAGGTAAAACAAGTTTAATTTTTTTTTTACTTTTATAAAAAGTTTTTAATTTTTAGAAAATGTTTGTGGTATTAAATGTACAATATGGATGCAATGGACTATAACGAGATTCAGAATAAAATTATATAGTCATAATGTCAATGAAAAGTCAGACACATTAAAATTAGTTTTTGATATGGAAGATATTATGTCTTCTCTTGATGTTCAAGACATTTACGTAAAATTCAAAGCTAAAATAGTTACGGCAAACATACATCACTACAAAAGGTAGAAATATTTATTTACTTTCCGTTATATCAATAAATAAATAGCTTATTACAAGAACGGTAACAAAAACAAAAATTGTATAACGTTTGAAAAGTATAATAGAATAGAAAAGTACAATAGCTTACGATTCCAGATTTTTTATTGGTGTCAAAGCGAATTAAATTTACATAAGCGAATCAGGCAATTCTATTATTTGCATATCGGCCGTGGCGTTCAAGATTAGTGTAACACAAGAGGGAGGGGGGTCTCTTAAGCTGATGATTACTGCTTACTTGTTTTCGAACAATGACACTCTTTATTCTGACTGGTGGACGCTTGGATGATTGGCGTCCACGACTTGTTGAAAAAGAAGAACGCACACACTTACATTTTCCACTCACTTGTTGACTGATGAGGGATGCTGATGAACACGAACAATACTTGAGATTTAAACTAAAGTTTTATATTTACATATTATTATTTACATTTACACTAATTATTAGAACTTAATTAAACAAATACACAGTTACATATTAACACAGTGGCTTGGCACCTAAAACTAAAACACTTCATGTCCAACAACAAACGTCTTCACGACGTGACAAACTAATGCAGACCATCTAAAAATAAAGCGTTATCTTCAGGACAGGATTATCTTAGGGGCAGTGGCGGATTTCCGCACAGGCGCAGGAAGCGCGCGCTTGGGGCCTCTTAAATCGAGGGGGCCTCAACTTTCAGGTCTCAAAATAAAAAATTGTTTTATTTTATTATTATTATTATTATTAGTATTATTTTCCCAATAAAAATAATTAATAATTTAATAGTATTCTCTAAATTAAATTGACAAATGAATAACACCTTCTATGCCATATGTTTTGTGGCGGCCTAGCGGTCATATTTCAAACTATATGCAAGTTTGCTCCCTACTGACGAGATAAAAATGGAATATCCTTACTACTTACTTTAAATTGAACGCTAATACGGTTCGTTCACAACTCTTTCAAAATACAGCCTAACCTACTTTCAACTTTTGTAATTCCCGCTCGATTTTGACGTCATCACTTTCGGAGTCTATTCTAAACGCTGTATTTGTGAAAATTATAACATCTTCGCTTGTACATTTTCAAAAAATACTTTAGTATAACGGTAACCTAAGGCACAAAATTCAATTTAATCAATTCGGATATATAATGTAAATAAAGATGTGTTATCTCTGTTCGGGTGGTTGCATGCATTTCGCGATAAAATGATTATTAGTTTTTTAGGCTGTATTTTTGAAAAATGTGTCATTTTCGCTTGAAAATTTTCAAAAATACTTTAATGTTAAGTTACATTCATTTTATAGGAATTTAACCCTACTTTTTTCAAAAAAAATGCCAAAATCAGTATAAATTTTAATTTCCGTTCTAATTTTTGTGGAATTTAATATTTTTAATGGTTTTGAACTATATGTATATAACCTTCAAAATAAAATTCTTGAGTGGTGAATATTCTAGTCTAGGTTAAAATTCAAATATGTTTTTGTTGTATTTTTCAGTAATAAACCCTTTTTACAAATAAATCGTATATGTATGTCTTATTTTTTTTTATTAATAATCTAGAGTGCGTGCTACAGTAAAACCGTACGCGTAGAATGCTCACTAAAATGGCATTGAAAATATTTAGGAAGAGGGGTGGGGGGTTAGGGGGGCCTCAAAATTGAATTGCGCTTGAGGCCTCTCAAGTACTAAATCCGCCACTGCTTAGGGGTACAGGGTGCACAGGGTATGGCAGTCAAAGTCACGCACGTATGCATAATAATTTTAAAGGTTATCAACACATAACTGTTAAAGATTGGTGACCTTCAGACTAAACAAAAACGGTGGGAAAAATTATAATTATTTCTTAACAGAATTTAGATAAGTTGAAATATTATTCCTAAACTATAATTTAAAAAAGTTTAATAAAAAATTATTGTTTTGTTTATTGCACGTACCCCTGCCTTTTCACATAATTTAAATTCGGGAAACCAAACTTTGTCAATGCTAATATTTATTTTTTAAAATGTACCGTACACGACCGTACTTGAATATTAAAAATTAAAGTCGAAATCACAAACATGATTAAATATAACAATTCTGTCGTTTTTATTTGATAACTGTTTCGCTTTTGTGAACTAGGTGTGCCTTTTGACCATTCAGAAGGCGGAATTTACTTCCCTATTTAAATCAACGCATCAATAGACCATATTATTAACTATAGCGCCTCTGCCGGCAGATTTATGAAATGAAAAAAGCGTGCCAGGGTGACAAACTATTTTTTAATTTTTCCAATTAAGTTGGCAATACTAACTTATTTTCTCTATACTTTTCTTAGGAAAAATAGGAAAAGATATTCCTTTTTAATTAATGGATTCAAATCACAATCCGGAAAGCAAGAATAGTAAACATGCATAATTAAAAAAAAAATATTCCGCACTTTACAAAAGAATCACAACAACAAAACATTAGTTTGGGGTTATCTGTCAGTGATAGAAGAGTAAACAGGCGCTTAATATTTTTAAATTTTAATGTTTATTTTATTGATTATTTATATATTATAAGGGCAGAATCCAGTAGTTAAACATGAAAAAAATTATCGTTAATTTACGTCTACATAAAATAATATTTTGCTTTAAAAATACAATTTTTCCCATAAGATAACATTGGTTTCATTTCCGCAGTACTTCCAAGCATATGATTGGTGCATTCTAAGCATGCGCATCGAGATAGTAATATGGTCTATTCCCGAATGTTGGCCGTTCTTGTAATAAATCAATAATTTATTGCTCATACTTATAAATATTTCTCTTAGAAAAACTAAACGTGACAAATGGGAACCGGGTATATACTTCGGCACAATAATGCGCAACAGAGAAGAGCTTCCATCTAGTGACAAACAAGACGACTTTGGTTTCATGACAATCACAGCTACTAAAGCCAAATCGGGTCATGTTCACAGCAAATGGGGCGCAAACAAAAAATATAAATTAGCCGAAATGAAAGTGAGCGAAAGTACTGAAGAAAATTGTTCAGAAACGCGGTATATTTCAGAAATAATAACAACATTCCAACCGATGGATTTCATAATATCACCGAAAACATTACAAAATTTTTACGTTATTTTAAAACCTCTATTATACATTAATGGTAGCAGCAGAAGTGAACAAAAAAGCTGGGATCATGTAGCTTGCATAAACAATTCAAAATTACCCTTAGCATATTTGGATTGCAAAGGTTTAAGAATAGTTATCCTATGTTCTGAACTAATTGAAAAATTCGAAAACAACATTATTATTATCGAAATTGAAAGTATAAATTTAATACCAACTGCAGAAAATCCAATATGTCGTAACCCCATTCGCCCTGATATTTATCAACAAGCAGCTCAAAGCAGAATTTTGAATATCCCGGGCTCTGATATAGAAGATCGGCAGTACCAACTGAACATAAATAATTTCTCCATAAATACTGGATCGTGGGAAGAATTCAGTCAAATGTTGTGTAGAGAATCGGGGACTTCGTTGCATACTATGAATGAAAATCCGGCCTTAGAATGGAATAATTTAGAATGGGGAAGATTAAGTTTGATTCCAAACTTGAACTTGTTGCCTATTATCAAAAAATGTAACCAAAATGTTATCATAGCTCCAGCGATAACTTGGGGAGGGAATATATTGATCTGTGGATGTGCCATGGAATTCAATTTAATTTCTGATATTGAAATAAATATAAGTTTAGAACAATTTCATTTAATATCAGTATTGACAACCGAGTTTATTTATTTGATGAAAAGTGTTAATGGTGAAAATATAACCCCACTTCCTATATTTACATATTTGAACAATGCAGATATAAATATCGATTCTAACAAAATCGAAGATGATAATTTCGAACAATCAAAAGATTCCGGTGTAGAAATGATTGATAACAACAGTGAAATAATATCAAAACAAAATTTTTCTGCGTCTACCACCATCGAAGAGAAAAGAAGTTTATTTAGATTCAATTCAGAATCAAGAAGTTCAGAATTTTCTCAGTGTATAAAATGTACGAGTCTTATTCCTTCAGCGCCGCATAAATTAAACTATTGTCCTTCCGAAATATTATTCACTGGAGGACAAATAACTATTAGTTTATACAAAATAACCTATAAAAAAGTTATTGACATTAAAGATCTTCGAAAAGAACATTTATTAGATGATTGTGATTACGATGCCAGTGAGGAAGATTCAGTTTGTGAAAAAACAAAAAAGAAACATCTTCCTCTTTTGTTTATTTTGATTTCTCAACCGAATATTTATATGCAAGATATTGCGTTTGCTCAAAAAACTAATTTTTCTTGTTTTGATTTTTATATTAAAACTACAGAAGTGCAGTATGATTATACCGACAAACTACCAAATTCAAAAGATTATCAATTGCATTTATTGGAAACAAAACCAGGAATTTGTGATGCAATTACTGGAATACCGCCAGCATTTATTACAATTAAATTTACGAAACATATAAGAAAGTCTCCAGGAGTTGACATTGAATTTGGACGCCCTATACGGGTCAGCTATTCAGCAGAAATTTTAAACCATTTATTATATATTAAAGAACATATTATGGAGAATTTTAATCAAGCTACGCAAAAATTAAATACGACAGAATCCAAGCATGTTGAAACAAAAATGGGTGATACCAGAAAATTCTTAACCTATAATGATGATACGTTTATAAAATACAAAGCATTAAAACTTATTCTAAATGATATCAGTAATCTTAACCTAAAAATGTCTCAAATAGTATTTTCCCTAAAAACAATGACCAACAGAGAAATGATAATATCCCTAGATAAAATCGACAGCTTTTTGACTTTCTTAACGCGCCCAGAACGAATAGTCAACACAACTCTATTCAAAAACATAACTATCAACACTTTTTTCGATGGATCATCTCAATTATTGTTACACCCCTGGTCTTCCACTCTCAAAACATTCATATTTTGGGAATCGTGGCAGAAATACGACAGCGACCCTCAAGTACAAATCATAGTCGATAGCGATTGTCTAAACATTGATTTAGGTCCAGAACAATTGAAATGTGTTGAGTGTGTTATCGAAGAAGCAAAAGAAATGTCTGTTTATTTTGTAAACAAACAAGATACAACAAGTTTTGACAAAACACAAAGTTTGTTGATACAAAACGAGAGAGATCAATATTATAAAGATGATTTGAGAGCTGGTGCTTTTCAATTTGTAGACGCGACTGGTAACGAAAATGAATTACCACTACCTTATCAAGTTTTATTTTGGAACCAAAATATTGTTGCTATGGCTTGGAGATACCCACAACCCAGAATATTAACTAAAGTTAGGGTATTTCCAGTACCTTTTAAATTGAACAACGATTCGGAAAATCAGCAACAAGTTTTGTGCTTTTTAGAATATTGGTCTGATTGTTTAGGAGCTTACAAATCATACACACAATTTTATTTGTCTGAATCTGAAGTTTCTCAACTGGACCTTCCGAAAAATGTGCCTCAAAGCTCAATAGCTAGTACTTGGAGAGTTGTGTTGAGCTTTTCAAATAGTAAGCTCAATTCATCGCATTATATTTCGCCAAGAGCTTTAGCAGCTTGTATGAGGATTGATTCGTATTTTAATGCGATATTAATACCAAGATTACAAATAGCTATGAATTTATATTCGTTCAAATTTTCTTTGTATAATCAATTTAACAAAAGTTTGGCTTTGAAAATGCCTGAAAAATTACAGACATACACTCCAGATGGGTTCATACCTGATAACCAATGCGTTATTATATTTCATATGAAAAATACAAATATGTACGCTGCTTCTTGGTGTTCAAATCTTTCAACAATAGATTTCCAAACCATTGCCGGTTGTTCCGTTTTAGATTATTCAGCACTATCAATGCAATCACTAATTCAACCAGTCTTAATAAAACTTATTCTCGATTTAAGTGAACATGCAAATATCAAATTCATTTCTGAACCAATCATATTTCGATTTAGTCCTGCCATTGGTCACACTCTAGCAGTCACGTCTCAATTATGGTCTCAAAACTGGATGACCAACCATAATTCAGAACTCGTAGACATGGTTGTTGTCACCCGATATGTTGTCTGCAATGATACCAACTTAAAATTGAGATTTGGTCAAGTTGATACTGATGAAGATATATTATTACCGTCCAGGTTTTTACATTTGTATTCTTGGAGGTCTCAAAAATCTCAACGGTATATTAGAGTTGGTATCGAACAAAATGGTTGGAAGTGGTCGAAACCATTAAACATCGATATTGTCAAAGCAGAAACTATTGATATAGTATCAAACAATAGTAGGACATCTTTGTTGATTACTGTGAAAAATCTGTCTTCAACACAAAAGCAAATTATTTTCTCGGGTCAACTGGTTGTCTGTAATATGTTGCTAGATCATTTTGAAATGAAAGTCATACCGATGGTATCAGAAAATAAAAATTTGGATATTAAGAACTCTGAGAGTTATATTGTTGGTGGAAAAAGTACTGCACCTTCTTTGTTAATAAATATGGAAGAAAAATTGGCTCTAAGATTAAGATTTTTAACTTTGGAATCAGCATGGTCTGGAGATGTTCCACTGGAAGAAAATACCAAATGTGCTCAACCTTGGCTCGTTAAAAGTAAGTAACTTGTTAGTGCTTGTTAGTATAATATAAATTGTCCAAGCCAGGTAAAGACATACATACATAAAATCATGGATTTCCCACTTAGTGGGTTAGCACAAACCCGAAAGAATAAAAACATCCAAAAAATAATCAGTCTCTCTTTCAACAATATTTTTACTATCCTGACATCATAGGTACAACATATATTCCTCACTATTAACATATTAAAGTGACCGAATTACGGTAGCGAAATACCGCAACCGGACCACAATAATAGTTACGAAACAATCATCCTTCGCCACACATTCCTGTCTAAGCACACTTCTTTCGCCTCGGCTACATTCATAATCGCATTCATACACGCCCTTATAATCTACACAAGTAGATATTACCTGTACCTATTGTAAATGTACGAAAATAAAAATATAGAATTCATTTGTACATTAAATCAGTACGGCGTTCTTTCATATTAGCAAATCTGTTGAAGACCGAAAGACTATTAAGCTGACGTAAACGAAACACGAATGACAGGCTAGACGTTATACAGTGCAGTCTGCCAGCATGTAGCCCAAGCATACTGAGTTCTCCCCACCACTCAACCGAGGCCAAGAATTTCTCATCTTCACGAATATTATATTATTACATTATAATTATTCCGATACTTTTGATATTTTATGCTTGTTAGATTATATTTATTATATTTATATAATTCAAAAGAACTAATAATGAAAATATTAGTTGCAAAAGTAATTATTGTAATAATTTATTTATTTAACTTTTTTTCTTCAAATATATCAGTTCAGACAAATTATTCCCATTGCTGTAAATAGTTCATATTGTTGTTAAATTAGTCTCTTCTTGGTTGTTGGTATTTGTACAATTCTACAATTCATGATATATTAACAGCTATACATTGTTTATATTTATAAATGTTTAGTTAAAAAAAACTGACAAGTAATAATACAATAACAATAAATAGTAATTACTAAATCGTTTTTCCAAAAACTAATTGAAAATAATATAAATATACTTGTTTGAAGCAAGTATTTTCTGCTCTAGCGCATGCCGTGCGATCTGCTCGGTTCGGAACGGAAGAGGTCAAATCACCGTTTGGCTAACCGGCAGTAGTGTAGGGCGTAGAGAGGGAACATGGTTCCGTCTCACTCGCACTTACATATTCTCCGTGAGGACAGCACAATTTGGCCTCTGTGTAAATTCGCGTGAAAATAACGCTATTTGAATGGTTATTTGGCATATTATAGTAATAATAATTGTTTTTGAGTTCATATACGTATTGTAGATTTATATTACTTCAATACATTTTAATAATATAAAATTTTACAAATGTATATGCCTTGCCTTATCTGACGCACCGCCACTGAGACAAGACATTGTACAGGACGTCTCATTTTCGATGTTTTTTTTAATGTATCTCGGGTAATATTAATGATAGAGCAAAACCATTTGCACATGCCAGGGTCAACTTTTCCAGAAATGTTTAATAGTTACCACAGGAATTTTCGATCTTCTTTTGTTTCTGAGCTACATGCAAGAACTCGTTTTTCCCTCATTTTGAAAATATCTCATATCTTATTTATTATAATAGTTAGAGAAAAAATGTTTTTACAAAAATTTTACCGTTTTTTAAATAGAATAAAATGGCTTAATTAGATTTTTTGAAAACCTAATAATTCTCGAGATATAACACAAACTTATGATTTTTTAAATGGGAACCTATTGTGAAAATAGTCTCGTCTTTTTGTTTAATTTATAAGCTTTTCAATGATATATAACAAGTCTACATTCTTTTGTTTTAAACATTAATAAAAGACGAATTATTAATTTATTGGGGTGAAAATATTGGAAATTATTAAGAAACAAATGAAAAAATCTATTACAGATCATCATTTGCATATTTATAATAGTATTTGTTTCAGTTTTACTCATTTTTTCAATTTATTTACTTCAAAAGCATATTAAACCATTTTGTTCGGATTGTGCCAAAGCCAACTGTAACGTCGATAAATACTAATTTAACTAATCCGAAAATAATTGGTTAAGAGTAATTTTGAGAACAAAATTAATAAATATTGAATCAAAATAAACAAATGATGATTTGTAATAATTTTTTTCATTTGTTTCTTAATAATTTGCAATATTTTCACCTCAATAAATTAATAATTCGTCTTTTATTAATGGTTAAAACAAAAGGATGAAGACTTGTTATATATCATTGAAAAGCTTATAAAATATGCAAAAAGACGAGACTATTTTCAACATAGGTTCCCATTTAAAAAATCATAAGTTTGTGTTATATCTCGGGAATTATTAAGTTTTCAAAAAATCTAATTACGCCATTTTATTATATTTAAAAAACGGTAAAAATTTTGTAAAAACATTTTTTCTCTAACTATCATAATAAATAAGATATGATATATTTTCAAAATGAGCGAAAAACGAGTTTTTGCCTGTAGCTCAGAAACAAAAGAAGATCGAAAATTCCTGTGGTGACTATCATACTTTTCTTGAAAAGTTGACCCTGCAATGTGCAAACGGTTTCGCTCTATCATTAATATTACCCGAGATACCTTAAAAAAATCTGATGTGGCCAGCACATTATCTTCCGTCAGTTCTATGTATTTTGTATAAATGTCATACATAAAGTTCTTTGCAAAAGATTATATTTCTTGTACATTACCTTAAGGCAGTTGTATGTATTTTATACAAATTCCATACAGAAAGTTTCTAACAAAAGATCTTATATTTCCAGTAAAATTATAACATAAACATACTGTCAACTGCACTTGACACTGACACCTTTCAATCAGAATTTTCTTAATGTAGCAGCTGTTTCCAGAGTTATAGCAAAGCTGACTAATATATATGATATTTAATTTCTTTATAATTTTTTAACTCCATGTCCATTTAATATGAAGTATAAAATGCATTCAAATCGTATAGAGAATAAATAATTCTTTAATATTTATAATAACATCAAATGTGAAAAAATTATATTTAACATCGTTTTTTCAAGAAAAACTGTGAAAATCTTCAAATGAGGGTACTTCCGGTTGACCAATTATAACCAAAATCTAATCAGCTCTTCACATGGATGTAACGAAGAGGAATACGAAAGAATTGTAATTTTTGGAATTGTAGTATTTATCGCATTAGAAAATTTTGTCACACACACACACACATACACACACACACACACACACACACACACACACACACACACACACACACACACACACACATTTAGGCCCGGTATTTTCACTTCCGAATAAAGTTTCGAATAAGTATTCGTTAAATAAATTTATTCTATATATTTATCCAACGAATAATTCCATTGCATCACACACACACACACACACACACACACACATACATACAGACATCATCGTAAAAATAGTAAAATTGTATTGTAGGGACCCTAAAACGTGCTTATTCATCAAAAACTCACCACCGATTTTTTTGACCAAAGACAATACCTTCCTTACCTAAAGGTGACGGAAGGTAAAAACATCGAAAATGAGACAGCCTGTACATTGGGTGATTGTGCATTAGAGAATGGTGGGGAATCAAATTGGTAATTACATTTTAAATTTTACTAGCATTATTTTTTCAAAAATTAATACAATAGATATATTTCTATACATACATAGATTCCAAATTTTACACTGTACAACTTTACTTAGCTTGGACAATTTATTTATTTAAAGACGGCTGCACAATAGCCCGGAAACGAGACCTAGAACAAGTTCATCTTCACCTTTTTAGTTGTCAAACAAATATTTTTATATAAATTTTGAATATAAATAAGTTATTTTCAGTTAATTTTACCCGTTTCATAATTGAATAAAAGTATTTATGTATTGACAAAATCTCCGTTACCGTTCGCGTTCCCGAACAATTGTGTAGCCACCTTTATTTTTATATATATTTTAACACGACATATTTTAGTCCCATTGCAAGAAAGAGGACAATTTCTAAGCATATGGTGTCGAATTATAAATCAAAGATCATCTACTAATCGAAAATTATTAGTAATGTTATGGCCTTTATTTATGATACGTTCAAATTTACCAGTTGTCACTAAAGTCTTGGTTGAAACACCTGTTTTAAACGTCAAACTAGAAACTACTGTAAAAGGACAAGGGGAATTACAACAGTTATATTGTCCTGGTACAATCGACCACTCACATCATCTTACTTTTGAAATCGGGTAAAATCAAACAGAATTATTTGAAACTGTATTTTATTATGTAATTATTTTTATAGAACAAGTACTGCAAATTCAAATCCATATGTACCACTAAATTATAGCTTGATTGAGCACACGGAAATATTTCAAAAGATAGATACAGATTGTGTGGATGATATTTTAGAATTTTTAAACAAATATGATAATTCTAGTTGGCCATATTCTAATAATAAATTAGTACATTATGAATGGGTGACGGAACAGCAACCCTTAACACATATACAGGTAGTAAAACACAAATATTGTGAGGTAGAAATATGGGAGATTTTAAAAAGTCGATATGAATATATTTACGTGTATGAATTTATTAATGCAGAAAATACTGTCTTTCAATTGGGTGCAGTTTTGTCACATTGTCTCATTTCTGTTAAAATATAAACGTTACCAATACTATTAGCGAAAATAGCGAGAAAATATTTTTAATAGTACCGCGTGACACAAAAAAAACAGTTACTGTTTGTATTGAAAAATACAGATTTAATACGCAACAAAGCAACAGTAATGAAATTCTAAGAATACACAACGAACAACGTAGACAAATGAGAAATATTCGTTTTCCGGGAATGGACTGTGTCATATTTTGAGTCAGAGCTACAGCAGGAGCTTGACCACATCAGGCATAGTTTAATCCAGAACAACTATGACGTAAAATTAATCAGTAATGTAATTCATAACAATTAAACCATTTACCCAAAAAACCCGTGGATACCTCGTTCGAAACATTTGCATCTATCCCTTACATTAAAGGATTCTCGGATAAAAAAGGTAGAATTCTTAATAAAAACAATATTAAGGTCTTTTTTAAACCTCCACAAAAAATCTCAGAAATACTCTCCCAAACTAAAGATAAACGCGAAACCTTGTCGTCGTCACCCGGTGTTTATAGTATTCCTTGTTCTTGCGGCACAGTATACATAGGTGAAACAGGAAGGAGTGTTCACACTAGATTGTCAGAACACATACGCTGTCTGCGTAATAGTATGGTATTAACATCTGCGGTCTTAGAACACCAACACAACACAGGACATAACATCTTATTTGAAAATTCCCGCATTTTAGCTCCTGTCCCTGAGTTTTACAGACGTAAATACAGGGAAACTTTGAAAATATGGAAACATTCTAATAACATCAATCGGGATGATGGCTATTTCTTGAGCCACATGTGGAAACCGGTGATTTTCGGAACACGACACGCCCAATCTACCATTACGAACTCGATTCCCATTGGTCCTCATTAGCTTTGCTCATCTACCGTATCTTTAGATTAATATATAACTGTCTTCTCGGCCTTCCTTTCGTCACTTGGTTTATTTGGCCTCTAGCGTGGCTTACACGTCGGGCAACCTTGTAAACTGAGTCTCCCCCTCTTGTTGCTTAAACTCGGCCTCTAGCATGGTTGACACGTCGGGTAACCTTGTTTAAGGCAGTACTATCCCCCTTGCTCCTGAAGATGCCACATACGACTGCGGGCGAAACGTTGAGCTCTGACTCAAAATATGACACAGTCCATTCCCGGAAAACGAATATTTCTCATGACTCAGACAGTGGAAGCCTACGCAATTATTTCAACGTAGATAAATGTTAATCAGACGAAAAAGTAAAAACGAATGACTAATGACCAGCAGCTGAGTGATACGTGGATAACTTCAGGTCAAATGAAAATTGTATTTATAAAAATGAATAGAATGATGTTATATTAATATATTACAGCATTTCTGTCAAATATTTAGATATGTTATTCTCAATTTATAGTCTACGTAATTTTTTCTTTTATAAATTCTGTGTAAATATAATAAGGCTGTATGAAATGAGTCTAAACTTGCAGTGTGAAACGCTGACGTCACAACATGGCTGGTTTTTTGCAACTTTTTAAAAATGTCACTAAAACGATTTTATACAACAAAAAATGTAAATAAAAAATAATTTATTCATACAGATCGATTAATTAGACTATGCTTGTTTGATTTAAACAAAAAACGAACATTTTTTGTATGACCTCATTACGACAGTAGACGGCGTTACAATAGCATGACAACCTGATTCCGTTGTTTGAAACAAATTTGTGGATCAAAAAATAATCTAATTAAACACAATTCGAGTGTTCGATAAATTAGAAAATAATTTGACAGATTTTTTGGAAACGTTGCAAGGCAATAGTCACGAAAGCCCGTAGGACTTGAGTGGCCATTGTTATATTATTACTGAAAATGTAATATCGTATGTATGTGAATGACTTTTTAAAATCGCCTATATTTCTTCCTTGTATTTACTATAGTTTATTATAGTTTTATATTAATGGTTTCTAGGTACAATATCAGACGACTTGTAAATATTCTAGTTCTCTGTTAGTGGAACTGGTGCCTTGGTGTTTATTACTGAATATGATAGGAACACCATTAGGTATTATTTTAGATGGAAAAGAAGTTTGTAGTGTTAGACATTACGGAGTTGTCACTCCACCGAAATTAGAAAATACTTTTAACTTGGGAATTAGAGTTAAAGACTTTTTATACGTTTCTTCCTCGTTACAATTAGCTAGAGCAGATTGGAGCCAAAGTTTTTATATGCCAAAGATAAATGGGGTCATCCCGTTAGATGGAAATATAAAAGTGCCTATTAACTGTAACAATAAGGTAAATGATAATAAAAATAAAATTAAAATATTGATTGTGAATATTTTAGATGTGTTTACTGTCTATTTCAAGTAAAAATATGAACGAATTACGAATATTAGAAGTGTCTTCTTCATATGTAATAACTAATTATACGAATTTAAAATTGCAAATTGTGTGTATAGCCTTAAAAGATAGTAATAGTATGTGTACCTTAAAAAATAATGTAATGAAACATCATTTATTACTGGAACCAAGTTCAAGCGACAGGTAAATTATAGTATTTTTGCAACACCACAATCTTCAGTTAAACAAAATAACATTTTGATGAAAATGTCAAGTTACTTCCAACGACCAAATATAACTAGACAAAACTTCATTTGGTTTGTTTTGATTTTGGCTGGCCAGACAGAGAAACTAGAGATAGAGATATGTCTTGTCTAGTACGAGTATTACTCACTAGATGTCACCATCGAGGCCACGTAGAGTATCAGTGTCTAGTTTGAACGTTGCTCACTAGAGGCGCAAGTGTTCTTAGTTAAAATTTCGTCGTTAACATTTAAGGTTAACATTAAATAATTTATAATGTTTAATATTAAAGAAAAATCAACGTGTCACTCACAGAAACACTACAACTAGAAAACAAAGACAAAATGCACATGCTTCTACGTGGCCTCTAGTGAGAAATACTCGAACTAGACAAGACATATCTCTATCTCTAGTTTCTCTGTCTAGCCAGCCGAAATCAAAACATTCAGTGAGGAGGGATAGGCAATGTTTTGTCTAGTTATTTTTGGTCGTTGGATACTTCAATGTATTCGCTATTTAAACTATTATTCACGAAAGGTCATTTGTGAGCCGTCTGATATAATATTACTTGCAGATAACTTCATTGCATTTCGTATGTATAGGCGTGCAACTTGAAATATTTATGGACACATTTTAACTGAAAAAATAAGAGTAATTCATTTGAAAATTATGTTTCTTTCTAAATCATGCCTTTCTGAAAGATTTATGTTCTCCACTTATGTTTTTACAAAACACTAAAACATAGACTTAACTTATAAACCAAGGAATAATAATTTGATTTAAACGTCAACGCCACTGGGTAAATATTAGCACAGAGGGCAGTGTAGTAGATAATAAGGTATCTGTAATTCTACGACATATGTCATTATTATTTATAGTGTGTTAGAAAGTAATGCCACTATTTACGTAAATCTGTCACACCACACAAATTAAATAGACATAGGTCAAATACTCTTTCTAATACGAAATGTTGCTAAACTACTGCTATAAAGTGATGTGAATTCTTTCTTCGAACAAATGACCTTGAATAGTCATCTTTCGTGAATAATAGTATACACTTTATTACTCAATAATACAATTTAATACTTACAACTTTTTAAACTACACCCTTGAATACAACAATGAACATAGCAACTAGAAAAACATATGGTCTGAAGTCAAATTGTGACGGTAGATGTTACTAGTGGTACTATTTCAACACAAAATACAAGATCACAGTTCACCGGTTGTGGTTTGTTAGTGGTTTATTTATTTATTTTGATATTTTTTGCTATTATTTATTTCTTCAAAAAGATAGAAAATAAGCAAGAATTAGAGTATTAGTGATACTGATGATATTTGTCATAGTTATTTTTTTTATTTTACAGTTATTTTTTTATTTTACACTATTCTATGACACATTTTAGCCATTGAAAAGCGTGAAATAAAGACAACTTTAGAAGGTGGTGTTGCAATTTTTTTTTATTAGATACAAACATAAATACAAGTACGTTCACAGGCGTGGGTCCACACTAGAATTATTGAGAATAAAGGGGGTAGGCATCACGTATCACATGTAAGCACATACGTGCAACTTGTCCGACTTTATATTTGTGGCACTTTTTTATACACCTAATTGGAAAGAGAATAGTGAGCCATGACTGTGGCTTGAAATAAAACAATTAACTAAAACAATTGTAACTATTATTATTAAACGAAATAATTTTTTTTTGTCATAATAATACAGAAAATAAGAATAAGGAACACTTAATAACAACAAAATGTCATGTTTCACTATTCTCTTTCCAATTAGGTATTAGGTGTATAAAAAAGTGCCCGCCATTTTACTTTTTAATAATGTAACATATGGATTATTTTACATGGTTGTAAAGCAAATTTGATGTACTTTTCAAATTTGTAAAAAAATATAGTATGTTCCATTTGAAATTTCAAAGTAGATATTAATTACTAATAAACCAGAAGTAGTATCAGGAATATACATCCGTCATCAAGTAGCTTACATGTTGCTGTATAAATCATGTTATATGAACGAAATTACCAACTTAATAAATAAGCGAGATATTTGCTGGGTCTATTAAAATATAACACCCTTTATAGTTAAAACGGATAGAGTATAATTTAAATTGACACTTAAATAACTGTTTAAAATGAAAGTGCAAATTTTGTTTTCTCGGCCTACCTTATTTTCGTGTTCTCAATAATTGTAACGCGGCCCTCTTATTTAAAAAAATAATGATTTTATTTTTAACAGCAATTTAGGAGTACCATTATCTAATTGGCATTGTCCAGAAGATATTGGCGATTCTGATTTTACTCTTCATATAATTGTAGCCACAGAAAATCTAACCACTAATTCAAATCCTATAAGAGTAGACAAATACATTTCCAGAAAAAATATTTGTCTCTATTCCGACTCAGAAAATGTAAGTAACTATACAATACATTCTTACGAATTTCAAATACATTTCTCGTAGATTCCCTTACTACTAATAGCTCAAGAAAATAAAGGAATTATTTATTTAACAATACACCATGACATCCACCCTCAATTATTAATAAAAAACGAGTGCACTGAAACATTTTTCTATGCTCAAAGTGATTCCATGAGTCAGCCTGTTCTAGAAAATAATTGTATCACTTGGACAAATTTTATCAAACCAAGAACCGATGCTTATTATACAATGCCTAGTACAGCGGAAAAATTCCCTAATTTAGATTCGGTGGCATCTGATAAACTTTTGCTAGCTGTTGAATCTAGTGGTAGGTGAAAAAAATAGTAAGAAATAAACTATTATTCACGAAAGATGACTATTCAAGGTCATTTGTGAGCCGTCTGATATAATATTACTTGTAGTTAACTTCATTGCATTTCGTATGCATAGGCGTGTAACATGAAATATTTATGGACACATTTTAACTGAAAAAATAAGAATAATTTATTTGAAAATTTTGTTTCTTCTAAATAATGCCTTTCTGAAAGATATATGTTCTTCACTTATGTTTTTGCAAAATTCAAAAACAGACAACTATAAACCAAGGAATAATAATTTGATTTAAACAGCAACGCCACTGGGTAAATATTACCACAGAGGGCAGTGTAGTAGATAATTAAGTATCTGTAATTCTACGACATTCGTCATTATTATTTCTAGTGTGTTAGACATTAATGCCACTATTTACGTATATCTGTCACACCACATAAATTAAATAGACATAGGTCAAATAATCTTTCTCTTTCTAATGCAAAATGTTGTTAAGCTACTGCTGTAAAGTGATGTGTATTCTTTCTTCGAACAAGTGACCTTGAATAGTCATCTTTCGTGAATAATAGTATAGTAATAAATTAATAAGTTTCTTGTAGATAAAAATTGTTTGTATCAATGGTCACACGATATTAACATAAATATATACAATGAACAGTATGTTAGGGTTCCTTTATACGGAGATATTAAAGTGTCGGTTAAGAAGCTTAACTATACGACTTTGATTACTATAGATTCAGTTACAGAGGTCAGTATGTGTCCGTTTTTGTAAATCATAAAAAAAATATCATCTTGGTTTATTATCCATTTCATAATATGTAGAAATTTTTGATTATTTTAGGTTGAAATTAGTGCTCAAGATATACGAAGCAGACTAAGCCGTCAAGCGACGGAATACAGTGAAAGAAATTCTTTGGGCCCTTCTGTAGAAATTGTAAGTTTTACAAATATCTTTATCCAAGCACACTACTAAAGAGTTTTTATAAAATAGAAAAAAAACATAATTACAAAATCAAATTTTAAATATTTATTCTTACGCCTCTGCTACAATACGTTAACGTAGGCACAAGCACACCATTATACACACAAAACCGAACATATTGACATATTCACATTTCTAATCAAAGTATAGAACCATAGTAAGCCACTATTTAAAAAAAAAATTATAATAAGTTTGTTTTGTTCTCAAACAGTAAAATTCGCTAATAGTAGACTAACCAAGTACGAATCGTCGCACCACTCGCGGATTTTTTAAACACTAGCGCTGGGTTGTTTAAATAACAGTTAATAAACACGCGTAAATCTGAACATAAAAACCCTAGTAAAAAGCCATCAAATTTGTTGTGTCGTAGAATGTAAATCTAAATATAACAGGGATAATAAGATTAATTTTGCTCCCACTCTTATCCCTGGGAACAGGAAAGGCAATAAAGATGGATAGCATCGGTTCGTCGAATGTCGTAAAGTACAGTTGAATGTAATTAAAAATCTGATTACATATTTCTCAAGCAAATAACATGGTTTTAAAGTAAATTAATGTCGACTCTTTAAAACAAAGCGCTATCTTCAGGAGAAGATTATCTTAGGGGTACAGGGTGCATAGGCTAGGGCGTTCAAAGTCACGCACGTATACATAATAATTTCTAAACCGAGTTCTAAACTTAATGACCAACAAATAAATGTCGTGACTATCAATACGATAAGAATTTCTAAACTGAATTTTGACTTAAATAGATAAACAGAGTTAAAATATGAATATTGAAACTATAATTTAGAAAAGTTTATAAAAAGTTATTTATCTGTTATTGCTCTTACCCTCGTCTTATTACAATAAAGAGAGCGGTACGGGAGCGAGGGATTTGTATTATGTAACATTTCGACGGGTGGGATTCGACGGCGTGCAAATATTTGAATTTCTGCAGAACGAAGAAAGTGGTGGGGAAACATTTCGTCTATACCTACCTAAAATACCAAACTTCATTTAATAAATTCATCTCTGATATTAATAATAATCATTGTTTATTTTGAGGCTTGTACCAATACCAACTTATCAATTGTAAAAAGCAAAACTAGCTTTTATACCCATGAATCAGAGAATCGAATATCAAATTATTCTGATATAAGCAGCCATTGTATGGGAACAGTTTTGCAAAACTACAACGTTGCCCATTCCAACAAATGGAAATTTGGAGATGTCGTTTCTATTTTAAAGTCGTTAGTATTTACTTTAACAATGGACGACGATGAAGGAAGTTACGAACAGAGGGATATTACAACTTTAACTTGTGATTGTGTAGCAGTTACCCTTAAAAAAACTGAGGTTGGAAAGATATTTTATAATATTTTATTGTAACTTATTACGAATGTGTTTTCAGGGAATGAATTGTTGTATTAGTATAGCCGATATCCAATGTGATAATATGTTATTTCATAGAGGATGTTTCGATTTTCCAGTAGTCTTTTTAGGGAACAAAACATCGAGACATACTATTTGTTTCAATACCACTTCAGTAGATAATATTCTGGCTGAAATTAGGAATGATTGTGATATTATGCTCAACTTTAGGATAGAAAGGTGGACAGATAAATTTACTGATAAAAATATTACAGGTAAAAATATCAAATTCTTTATATTTAGTAACGATATACAAAGTAGGGACAGTTTAATTTTTTAAGATGTCTGATACAGAGAGAGCTCATATACATTTCTAAGTTATATAACATAGTTATATATCAGATACATAACAAAGAGAGCTCACAGATATTTGTAAGTTACATAACATTTAACAAATTATAAAATCTACACAAATGGTTAAAAATTTGTACAAAATTCTTTCGCCTACTTTAAATATAGACTTAAAACTTTAAATAACTGCGGGCCAAATGACTGATTTTAAACTAGTCTAAAGATATTTGTAGAAATTTCTCGCCATTTCCATAGATTGTATAATTTTATTGTTGAAAATATAAACTGGCTGATTATAACTTATGTAACATATGTGTTACATGGCATGATATGAAATATGTATAATTTATGTAATATCATGTTACATTTTTACCTCCCGTCATACCGTAGGTAAGGGAGGTAATGTAATCGTGCTAAAAATTCGATGGTGAGTTTTCAGTAAATAAGCACGAATTAGGGTCCCCACAACACGTTTTTACTATTTTACGATGGTGTGTGTGTGTGTATGTGTGTGTGACGATTTTTTCGTCCACGATAACTCTTACAACAAACTTCCAAATACATCTATTTTCCGTATTTAAGCTACCTGCACTCATATAACGAGTTGATTAGATTTTGGGTAAAATTGGAAAAATGGAAGTGATACTTTACTTGAAGCCCATAACAGTTTTTTATGAAATACTATATTAAAATATAATTCAAAACTTTTCAAGTTTAGTATTTAAGACTTCTATATTATGGGAAACAGCATATTAGATTTTGGCTAAAATTAATCAACCAGAAGTGATACTTTACTTGAAGCTCTGAACAGATTCTCGTGAAAAATATATTATGATATACTCCAAAACTTGTCTAATTTAGAATTTACGACTTTTATATAAAGGGGAACAACATATTAGATTTTGGATACAATTTATAAACCGGAAGTAATACTTTATTTGAAGCTCTGAACAGATTTTCGTGAAAAATATATTGATACAATCGAAAACTTTTCAAATTTGGTATTTAAGACTTTTATATTAATAAAAATGACATGTTAGATTTTTTCTAAAATTGATAAATCGGAGTGATCCTTTACTTGAAGCTCTAAAAAGATTTTTGTGAAAAATATATTATGATATATTCCAAAACTTGTCAAATTTGGTATTTAAGACTTTTATTTAACAGGAAGATTTTGGCTAAAATTAATAAACCGGAAGTGATACTTTATTTGAAGCTCTGAACAGATTGTCGTGAAAAATAAATTGATACAATCCAAAACTTTTCAAATTTGGTATTTAAGACTTTTATATTAATGAGAATGACATATTAGATGTTTTCTAAAATTGATAAACCAGAAGTACTACTTTATAGAAAGCTATGAACAGATTTTCTTAAAAAAATATATTAAAACATGATCCAAAAAAGTCTCAAATTTTGTATTTGACACGTGTATAATTTGAAATAACATTAGATTTTGACTATACCTATAGATAAACCGGAAGTGGTACTTAATTAGGAGCTCTTAACAGATTTTCGAGGAAAAACAAAATAGAATCCAAAAATTTTGAATTACAGACTTCTATTTATTGGAACAACAAATTAGATTTTGTTTACGAACGATCAACCGGAAGTGATACTTTACTTAAAGTTCATTGCTATTTTAAACATGGAATTGACGGGAGGTCATGTGTTGGCCACATCAGATTTTTATGTATATGTTACATATCTGATACATGTCGTTAGTGGTGACTGGTGGTGACAGAGCAATGATTTCTCATATAAATGTAACTTCTATGTTACATAACATAGTTATTTAAAAGTTACATATGTTACATAAATGTTATATAACTGTGTTTACTGGGTATAATATCAAAATAACAGTAGTATCTTATATACCCCCGTAAAAACTAAATAAGTGGCACTTCTGGATTTGACAGAATGGGTTGAACTAAAATCTTAACTCATGATGACATCTTAAAAAAATTAAACTGTAACATCTTAGACTTTACATTCCAGCACGCATATCTTTTTAGAAATTCAAGACATTCACATACAGTTCGGACCAATGCTACTATACATCGAAGATGTTTTCGTTACCAAGTTACTGGATTATTTAAAAGATTTACTGCCTACAAATTTAGTAATGTGGAGTATAAACAAAAATTATAAAAATGGACAACACAATTTACATTTGGTCGAAATACCCGAACATGTATCTTGGGAAGCCAAAATTTTGGCTAAACCGTTATTCTTGGACAATTTAACAATAGACCATCTATCTCTTTTACTATCAGTCCATTGGTCAGTCAAACTGTACCTTGCTTTGGACAGATCTCCTTTAGAATGTTCCAGATTTGAAAGAAAGAACATCCGTACCATTCCTTACCAGTTAGGTCTTTCCGTTGCTTATTATTATCTGTCTTGCGCATTTTTTGGAGCTGGATGGGTCGTTGGTTCTTTGGAATTAATCGGCAGTCCAAGTGGTTTAGCCAGAAGCTTAGGTACAGGTCTTCGAGATTTTATCAGTTTACCATACCATGGTTTTATCCAAGGACCATGGGCTTTTATAATTGGTATTACCCATGGGTCTGCATCTCTCATGAGACATATTACAGCTGGTACTGTGGATTCTGTAACGAAACTAGCTGCCAGCGTTGCTAGAAACTTAGATCGGTTGACTTTAGATGAAGAACATCAAAGAAGAACGGAAGAATTTAGAAGGCAAAAACCTCAGGGATTGGCGGAAGGATTTGTCCAAGGTTTGACAGGGTTTGGAATAAGTTTACTAGGGGCTGTTGGGGGTGTGGCTCACCACGCCTTACAATCTGTGATGCAAGAGGGGGCTTCGCCCCGAAGTCTTGTCGCTGGTGTTGGTTTGGGTCTGGTAGGGGTAATTACCAAACCTTTAAGTGGTGCTGCAGAACTTGTAGCTCTTACAGGACAAGGTTTACTGCAAGGAGCAGGTTGGAACCCGCTTCCTATTCCAAGGTTACATTCCAGTAATCCTTCCCAATGTTTACTGGAAAACCATTTATTGAAATTTAAATGGAAATTACTTCAAAACATAACCTTACATACTAATATTATCAGTACAGCTGAAGGAGTGTTTAATTCAAAAAGAGTTGTCATATTAGTAACTTTAGAATATATAATTATAATAAATGAACAAGAAGAAATAATAGAAAAAATTATGAATTTCAATGAAATTACCTCTATAGAAAGAAGTTTTAGCGATTTTACTGAAATCCGAATAAATATAATCCAACAAAATACAAATCCTACTAACAATACGGAGCCCTTTGACCACGAAATGGATCAAGTGAGCAGGGCAAGGGTTGCAGATTATGTGAGAAATTCTGCAAGTCTTATTAAGCTCTCTCCAAGCTCCAGTGAGAAAAAAGCTTGTCCGTTGACTCCTGTTAAACTCACTACAACTCATCCAAGTTTTGTAGTCTATGTAGATCCACAAATTAGAAATTATTTGTGTGATATTTTAGTATTTGTCAAATTACAAACAGAGACAAGTATTTTTAAAATTTTGTGAGATGTAAATAAATGTCTTGTATTTATATGTTTTAATTTCAGTTGTTAAATATAAATATATATTTTGCATACAGAGATATATAATTTTTGATACTTTTAATGGTACTTTTATTTAATAAATACTATTATAATGATGTTTATGAACGGTGACTGCAAGGTAATTACACAAGTTGTTGTTAACATGGAAGTGGTGTTTTTTTTCTAACTAATTGTGGCTTTAAAATGACGACTTATGTTGTTACGTTGTTGTAACTATAGTTATTTTTCTTCTAACTTTTTCTAACAGAACTGTTGACCACTGAAAATTCACTGACAATTTATGTAGGTATAATTTAACTTTTGACGCTTGAATATTTTAATTCACTTGATCGTGGAAATATACTTGTAAAGTCACTTAAGCTTGAATTACATTATACTATTTTTGTCTAAATTTTAGGTCTATGATGCAAGCTAGATTCCGCCTTCTGGAGGTAGGGTGTAGATAATAATGTATTGTTAGAAATTACATGTATTTAATAATGTATTGAAAAATAAATGCTGAAGATGGGAACTGGCCAGTTCCCGAAACGTCCAATATAAAAATTTAAATACATGTAATTCCTAACAAGAAATTATTTTACGCACAACTGTATTGTAATTGTTTGTTTACATTTTAGTTACCATGGCGGAAAATGAAAGATTACACCCTGCGGGCGGTAAAGTGTAAAACAAAAGCCCGCCGGGCGGTAAAAAATATAACAAAAAAACAAATAACGGTAAATAATATTTTATTTGTGGATATTTATAATACAGTTGGATATATTATTCAACGAAATTCAACACTTTTATTTTTCAAAAATGATACCAGTTTATAATAACGACCAATATTCAAGTTCTTCTTGATCATTAACATCTTCTTGATCATGGAAAATTTGAACCATAATGAAGAACTCTTATATATTTTAGACTGAAAAGTTAGCACAATCTACAGAATAACAATATATACGAGTAATATTGATATATCACCATACCTTTTCATTGAAATATGCGAGCAACACAGTTTCGTTCAAAATTGTCACATTTTTTTCTGTCAACCAGGCTTGCAACACATCGTATTCGTTTTGATATCGATCCTTTGACTTACCAGGACATCAATCCGCTAAAGCTTCTAGCAAAAATTTTTCAGAAATTTCAGTATCATATTCAGGTTGAAGCTCCATGCTTGACATTTTAAATTATTTGTTTACACAAAACAAATACCTTGGACGAATAAAAGCCCTCCGCTTCGCGTCGGGCTTCAAATTTCACCGGCAGGCGTAAACCCTTTCTTTCGGCCCTCTATACGTAAATAACTAATCTACACCCACCTCCAGAAGGCGGAATCTAGCTTGTATCATAAAATATATCCTGGGGTACCTGAGCACCATAACTTAATAAATTTTAGTTCAATTCTCGTTCGAGAATTTCTAGTCATTTCTAGCATAATGTAAATCAGACATTTTCTTCCGAGTTTCGTTCGATTTTTACCTCCCGCTACCCTTGGTAAGGAAGGTATAGGGATCGTGCTAAAAATCGCACATCGAGATTTTGGTAATTGACCACGTTTTAAGGTCTCTAGAATACATAGTTGTGTGGATCCCCCACTCTAACTTAAATACTATCATTCAGAAAATTTTTAAACCTTGTATTTCGGACTTTCTCTGTAATTGAAAGAGCCCATTAAATTTTGGTGTAAATCGGACCGGAAATGGCATTTTAATAGAAGCTCAAAATAGTTTTTCTTCGAAAAGTACATTTAAATGTTATTTTTTCGACATTAATGTTATTATAAAAATTAAAGATTATCAAATTTTCTACAGATTTGCATTAATACTTTTTCTATATATTTTATGGATAAATTTATAAAATTATCTATAATTTAAATCCCGGATCTACGCTTTAAACAAACAAAACTCCTTGGTTGCGCAGTTATTCAAATGTATGTAATTGACAGATAAATGTCACTGTCAAAGAACTAATCATTTCAAATTAATAATAGTAACCTTTTAAAAACAAAAAGGAAATAGAACAATAGGAAAGGAAATTAATACAGTTTCCAGCATATGTAAATATGTAGGTAAGTACACTATTATTCACGAAAGATGACTATTCAAGGTCATTTGTTCGAAGAATGAATACACATCACTTTATAGCAGTAGCTTAGCAACATTTTGTATTAGAAAGAAAAAGATTATTTGACCTATGTCTATTTAATTTATGTGGTGTGACAGATATACGTAAATAGTGGCATTACTTTCTAACACACTATAAATAATAATGACATATGTCGTAGAATTACAGATACCTAATTATCTACTACACTGCCCTCTGTGCTGATATTTACCCAGTGGTGTTGACGTTTAAATCAAATTATTATTCCTTGATTTATAAGTTAAGTCTATGTTTTTGTATTTTGCAAAAACATAAGTGAAGAACATAAATCTTTCAGAAAGGCATTATTTAGAAAGAAACATAATTTTCAAATGAATTATTCTTATTTTTTCAGTTAAAATGTGTCCATAAATATTTCATGTTGCACGCCTATGCAAACGAAATGCAATGAAGTTATCTGCAAGTAATATTATATCAGACGGCTCACAAATGACCTTGAATAGTCATCTTTCGTGAATAATAGTTTATTTAGATTAATAAAAATTAACGATTCGCAAAAAAGTTTAAGCTAATTCTCATTTTTGGATTAGTGAATTCTATTTTATTCCGGTATTTAAAATTTAATCTTCATTTTATTATCAAAAAGGTAGTTACTTGGATTAGATTAGACTATATTTTAAGAAATAAGCTGCCAAAATTAGAGTTAAATTGGCTAAACCAAAAATAATAAGGATTAGCTTAATCTTTTTTGTGACTCGGGCGGTACATGGCGGGAAGTATTGTGTTGGCCACACCAGATTTTTATGCTATGCTCTGTTCCATTTAAGCCATTCAGTAGATGGCACTGGCAACAGCGCAAATCTGAAGCAGCCTAAATTACATTGCGTGAACTTGTCACTTGTCTCTAATTTCAGCCAATCAGAGAGGTCAAAACTATAGGGCGCGAGCAGACACGTGACTCGAGCGTCCTTGACGTGCTAGGAATCAGCTGATTTGTGTGCGCTTGTCATTTTGACAAGAACAATGTCACTTTGACAAGACCAGTGTTTTGACTTATTTTAATTTTGAACTGTTATTATTTTTAATTTCATGTGTTTTACTGCCTGAAAATTGTACATTAATAACATTTTGGCAGTTCAAAATTAAAATAAGTCAAAACATTGGTCTTGTCAAAGTGACATTGTTCTTGTCAAAACGACATGCGCACACACATCAGCTGATTCCAAGTACGTCAAGGATGCCCGAGTCACGTGTCTGCTCGCGCCTTATACCCTATGCTCCGCAATACTGAATGGCTTAAATGGAACAAGGTATAGATTCTAGTCTGTCCGCCGAAACGAGAGAAATTGGAACTAACCCGGAATCTGAACTAAGTCATTGGTCGATGACTCTTTTGAAAATGTCAGTTCTAATCAGTTTGCAACAAAATAACGTGAGCAATGATTTTATTTATTGTAAACAAAATGTGCCAAATAATATTGACGTGATATAATAACTTGTCATAATAATTAGAAATGGATAAATGTAAAAAAATATTTAGTGATACACATATTTTTATAGGATTAAATGTGTGGATTGTGGTAAGTAAAACTTTTAACTTTTTTATTTTACAATCTGGTAAAACGTTCTGGCTAGATAAATGTCTCTTTTGAAACCAATTAACGTAATTCATTTGTGTCAGTGTGATTGACATTTTGTCAGTATCTGATTTTTCATATATTTGGTTCATCTACTAATAAACTTATCAGTTAAGTTATTTTTGAATTGTGAATGCCTTTACTGTAACATATACACGGGTCTATTCTGTAACTGTGGTTATTTTTTAACAACTGGCTAAAAAATTTAACCAATCAAGTCAATATCTATTGGATAGATTTTTTAACCAGTTGTTAAAAATTAACCACTTTTGGGCTCTATTCTGTAACTCGGTGGTTAATTTTTAACCACTGGTTTAAATTTTTATCCGATAGATATTGATTTGTCAAATAAAAATCCTTTTTTATCTCCCGCTACCCTTGGTAAGGGAGGTATAGGGATCGTGCTAAAAATCGCATATCGAGATTTTGGTAAATGACCATGTTTTAAGGTCCCTAGAATCCAATTTTAACATTTTCACGATGATGTGTTATTGATGTGATTATTTTTCGCAGTTTATGGGTAATGTGTATATCACTATTGAAACACGAATTATGTCAGAAGAGTCTGATATTATGTTAAAGCATTGTTTCATCCCTCCGATATTTTTAATAATAGGCCTAATTATGATCGCAAATGCCTTTTTTGGAATCTTCATGATATCAACGAAAAAAAAGAAATTATGCCTGATCGTACGATAACTAACGTGTATGTAACAAATGTTTTGAGAAAAAGTTAGACTTCTTCAACAAATAGAAAGAATATTTTTTATTGAAACGTTGACATAACGGTTTGTTCCTATAAACTAAGGAGATAAGATAGGCCCCTATAAACTTTTACGTTTTTTAATGCGACGCAGTTTTTTAAACCTCTCATTTGTCTCTGGACTATGTTAAATCTACTTCCCAGATCGTCAGAAATATTCTTGTCTGTAACTGTTGTTCTTTTGGTATTCCCTGCCATTATTGTATACTTTTCTGCTAAGAAATGCCCAAAAGTTTTTAATCAAACGCGCCAGAGAAACATTTGGGGGATTACCTATACTCTGTCTCTGTTGGCTCCTTAATGCAGCCTATTTGGTTACACTATATCTTTTTCGAGACTTTAAAATATTTTTAACCAAAGTTCTGCTATACTAGAAATGAATAGGCAAAAGACGCACCTCATCAATAAATATTACTAGATAATGACGTCACTTATTGTCTCTATTCTGTCTATTATAGTTAGTGTGGTTCTGTGGTTTAATTACAACAGTTTATTCTGCGTTAAGTATCTTGTACTACAGGATTACTGCAGTGCCCAATGCAATCTGATTTTTTTATTATTTTAAATGAAAGTTATTTTAATTTTGAAGCAATTAAAAAGTCTTAGGCCCAGTGGCACCAACAAGTATTTAAATAATCATTATCTAATGGAGCATTAAAATTTGACGTAACATTAAACTAATGAGCGTTGCATAAATATATTTTTTGATTTTTAATGTATCATTTGGCAATGACGCCTTTAATATAGGTTGGTACTGATTTCAAATGATGTTTCTACATTCAGTTTTGTTTAGACAAGCATTAAACAAAAAAATATATTTAAAATCTGTGTCAAAGGTGACATTTTGTAAATTGCAATAAGAAAAAATGAGTTTAAAAGAAAAACTGATAAGATCCAAAAATTTTACTGAAAAAGAAAATGAAACGATAATTAATATAATAGAGGATTATCAAAAAATAATCGAAAAAGAAAAAAGTGATTCGGAGACAGTAAAAACGAAAAACGCGGCATGGGAGGAAATTTGGGTAAAATTTAATGCTGCAACTGAAATATCGAGATCGGTTCAGTCAATTAAAACATTCTATGATAACTTCAAAATGAAATTAAAGAAAAAAAAACAGAAGATAATAATAATAGTGACGATGTTCTCTGATAATCTGTATCGTATTTTAAAATCCAACTCATACATCTCAAAGGGATTATTTCTTTCCCTGATTATTCTTGGTCGCGGCAATATATTTAAAGCATCTATTTCATCTTCCGATGATGACGAAGAAGACGACGACATTTTCTCTAAAATAATATATTTTATACCTTTTATTTATATGTAATACTGGTAATCAAATGCATACATTTTTATTTTACAACTTACCTTGCCAAAACGTCAAAAATGCAAAACAATAAACGTCATATTTTAATGTTTCATTAAATATTTAAGTACAGAGAATCGGAGAATTAATTTAATGTTTAATTTAAGGTATCATTAACATTAATGTTGTTTGGTGCAACGAAATTATTTAATTTTTAATTTACATTAATTTTAAGCTGACATTAACATTTTAAGTTTCGTTGGTGCAACCGGCCCTTAATTGTTTTTAGTTTAACTGCATTTGATTTTTAATACCAACATGACGTCACGGCGACACCAGCTGACTCGTCCACCATTTTGGAGCCACTTAAATCATTCAATATCAATGTTACAGTAATATTAATCATAGAAATTATCCAGAATAACGGGTTGTTCTCCTCCAACCTGTGCAAATCGTTTGAGAAATGGTTATAATTTTTAAAGGTACTTATGCAATTCGTATATTTTTCTCTAACCTCAAATATCTTAACGAACCGTATTTTTCTTGTTTTATTATTTTAAATAAGCATAAAATAATAAATATTAATTAATTATGAAAATTAGTTAGTACATAAACTTATAAGAAATGTACTTTTATTTCATAAATTACTGCATTGATTTTGGCACCAATATGGCGGACGAGTCAGCTATGTATTATCTAGTAGCTGTAGCGACACCTATTGCTGTATCTTTCTCTCGCACAACCTCTATAGTAGGCAGCGCAGTGCCGGCTTAACCGGGGGGCTTTTGGGGTCTATACCCCCGGCGGTAGATACGTAAGGGTCAGTACACCGAGCAGAGCACGTTCTTAAATTATTTTTTGTGCAACCGAACGCGAAATAAGCATTTCGCAGCCGCAATACAGGCCGCGAAATTGGATTTCGCGACCGTTGTCATGGTAGCGGCCGCGAAGTTAGGTAAACAATCACTTTGACACTTGAGAATTGCATGGTTTTGTTTATGAAATGTTAATCCCATAGCCACCTTGAAAGCTAACTTTCTATTTACATTGAAACTTTAAAATTAATAAAATTTGTAATTACATATTTTTTACAGTTGCACAAAAAATAGTGTGTACACCTTGTCCGCGAAATCCTTTAGCGCCCTCGAGATTGTCTTGCCTCGGCCGCAAGCGGCCTCGACGACAATTTTTCTCTCGGTACGCTAAAGAGTGATTTCGCGGCCTTGATATACAAATAACTATTAAATAAAAAAATTAATTAAAGCAAATTTAAGAGCCAGGGGAAAAGGATGAATGTCCATTTTCTAGCAAAATAAGATGACTGGTACCTATAGATTGAAGGTGGTCACTTTTAAATGGTATATGTAAAGGAGGCAAAACGGTAACAATCCTAAGATACAGGCCTCAGAAATTGTAAGACAAGATCTAAAAAGGATGACGGTCCAAGCGTCAGGGTATAAAAAGATGAATGTTCGACAGCGATATGCGCAAATTATAACTTGGTCAGCCGATTTCTGTTCAGAACTCGTACTGAACAGAAATTTGTTAAGCTAAGGGCGGTGTCAGTGGCTATCTGATGAGATTCCGTAACTCAGTAGTCAATTCTTAGCAACTGGTTAAAAATTTAACCAAATGAGTATCTATGTTGACAATATAACAAAAAATTGGATACAATTTTTAACCAGTTGCTAAAAATTAACCACTGAATTACACAATTAATAAAACCATCAAACGACGCAAAAAATTTGGACGAGTGACTGATGTAGCGAAAAAGCTCCGACTGCAAGTCGTGAAACTGGTTTTCCTGCGAACATTTTAAATGTTCTATTAACCAACGCTTTAGAACCAATTCGAAAATAACTTGTCATTGAATTTTAAAAATATGGGAGTTCGTGGACTTTCATAATTTCTATCTAAATTTCCATGAGACCTTTCATTAAACCAGGACTTCGAACCGGAGCTTAATCGAAAACCGTAAACCGGCAAAAATAACGGAGAAATTCTGTTACGTCCCACATAAGTTGAAACTTGACCCATCTGTGGGTACAATAATTTTCAGAAATGATCAATCTAAGTTTCGAAATAAGATTACTACACTTTGTCATTCCAAAAGCATTACAAGGGGTTTCAAAGTTTAAAATTTGCGTAATGAAAAAACAAAATTTGTAGCATTTATCATTTTTCCCCTGGCTCTTAGCAGTTTGATGTTGGAAAAACGATTTTTTTCTTTGTTGAGAATGGCGGTTTTTAAAAATTAGCCCCGGGCGGCAAAATGTCATAAGTCGGCACTGAGGCAGCGAGAGAAAGGTAGAATTAATGTGACGTCACAGTCATACTGACAACAAACCTCAAGTATCTCTCAAATTATTAAAAAATAGTTTTTTTCACCTTAATCGCTTAAGTAATACTTTAAATATAAAGTGTACATTTTATTATTTTTTGTTATGGTGCATGACCCCATTACCGGATATGCTGAGTTATAATGGTATATTTTATTGACAGTTACAAAACAATACATAACTACTTTGATATTTACAATTATTTATTGGACCGTAAATTTTTTCTCAAAACTTTTGTCACATACGTTATTTCTAATTATGTGAAGATTAAGTTTAAATAAAAAAATTTATTCTTTCAGTATATAGGATTTACTGCTATATTTATTGTAGTACACATTGGAATGATAATCTTTAGCTTCACAGAAGGAAATCATATTAAAACAAAGTGGCAAAATGATATCAAAGCTAAATTTGAATTGTATTTTGTCGATCCTGTTACACAAGATTACTTCTTAGAAATGCAACATTTGGTAAGATAGATTTTATGCCAATAGCTGTATTCTTTTTGAACCAAATCTCAGCTCATCTTAGATCACTTCAGATGAACTCAGGAAATCGTTCTTTTTGACACAACTGGTCTGAGTTGTTCTGAGTAAACTCACTTCCCCCGTTTCCGATGCTATACTAACAAGTCGCGTTCTTTTTATCATTTGCCTCATCTCAAAATGAGATGAGTTTGACATGAACTGAGCTGAGATCAAGTGAGATTTTTAAGAAGTAAAAAGAACGACAAAAGACAGATTTTGTTGGTAACTTGAACGACTGATGTCCGCTGGATGTCTGTGATACTTTTCAACGGTCAACCACGATATTTTCAGGTATTATTTTGGATCGCCCACTATGAGTGGGCATTATTTAAGCTTCTATTATTCTGTCGATTACATAATAACATATAGTGCGACACATTCTAAAATGTTTCAATTATACAGTACTATAACTTCCACATGATTTTCAATTCTATGAAGTTTACGTCTCCTTACTATATTATTTTCCACAGAATTGTCTGCATATTTATTTATTCTTCAAATAATAATAATATTTATTAAAGGAATAAACAAATAATCATAATAACCAAACTAATTGTATGTGACAGCCCGTGACAGCAAAACATTTATCCCCACCATTCATCTAAGATTAAAAACTCAACAAGCACAACCTCCAGAGGTGACTAAGAATCGGGAAGGGGGGTGGAACTCTTCTCACTTCGGTCTCACTTTATCTCATCTCCGTTAGGATAAAAAGAACGGTCAAAATTAGCAAAGCAACTGAGATGAGCTGAGATGAACTAAGGTCTCATGTAAAAAGTGGTAAAAAGAACGCGAATACAGTTTACAAAACTCAAAATGATGTGAAACACTCAGTTTGCATTTTAAGGTTATATAATACAACAAATTTTATATTCACATATACAGATATACTTACAGTCATATATTTTCAACATTATCCATTTTTCGTTTATAAACAGTATCATAGATCAAAAAAATGTCAATGAATTTGACAGCTGTTACAGCAAATGCTATCTGTAAAGAAGGATATGATAAAAAATTAAATAAAACTTGTTCTTTTTGCACACATCACAACTCACTTCAGCTGAACTCAGTTATGTAGTGAGCTGAGTTACAATTGGGTCAAAAAGAATACAGCTAATATTCCAGATATCTCAGATCAAAACAAAACGCATAGCAACATAATTTGATGGCGTTAACTTTCAAAATTGGTATTACAAATAATTCACTAAAATGTTCTTTCGAATGACTATGCTAAAAAAAATTATCACTATTAGTTTTCGAGTTATGATGTCAAAGTTTTAATTTTTATATGGACGCCATATTGGAAAGCTGCACCATTGAAAAGAGAATTTTCTTAGCTTTCCAACTACAGTCGAACTTCGATAACTCAAACCATGACTTGCCACAAAAAAAGTTCGAGTTATCAAGACTTTGGGTTATTAAATAAAATGCATATGTATAAATATTATTTATTTATGTATGTATATATTTATTCGAGTCAAAATCACTTACCTTATGATATATACAGATTGATATATGTATACAGATCAAAGTTATAAACATTATTTTAGTGTAAAAAAGTCAGTTACCTATTTGTGACTGACGAGAGAATTTTTTATTTTGATTTTCAATAAAAAAAACTTCAATGTTATTTAAACCATTATACAGGGAATCGGTTGTATGTTCATTGGTTTTTAACCGCAAAACGCTCAACGAATTTTCAACCAACTCGTTTGAAGGTGGTTGCTGCAAATCATCCTCCATCATATCACTTTCGCTGTCATCTTTATTGTCGAGCTCTACAGATTCGGATTCAGATTTGTAGAGCTCGATAATATCTTCATCTGTGGAAAACTCCGAAGTAACAGTATCATCATCCACATGTATAAAATCATTTAAGGTGACACCTTCTGGTGTAATTTTGACATTTTTCCAAGCTTCATATTCCAATTGCAATTGAATTTCTTCCTCACGTTTTTCATTCATACGTTCACTAATGAAAATCAAAGGAATTTCATTCTCTTCGTCCCACTCAGAATACTGACCAAAGCCGGCTTTTTTAAAACAATTAGAAATTGTCTCAGGCTTAACGTCGATATTCCATGTACACTATTATTCACGAAAGATGACTATTCAAGGACATTTGTTAGAAGAAAGAATACACATCACTTTACAGCAGTAGCTTAGCAACATTTTGTATTAGAAAGAGAAAGATTATTTGACCTATGTCTATTTAATTTATGTGATGTGACAGATATACGTAAATAGTGGCATTACTTTCTAACTTACTATAAATAATAATGACGTATGTCGTAGAATTATAGATACCTAATTATCTACTACACTGCCCTCTTTGCTAATATTTACCCAGTACGTGTAAATCAAATTATTATTCCTTGGTTTACAAGTTAAGTCAATGTTTTTGTATTTTGCAAACACATAAGTGAAGAACATAAATCTTTCAGAAAGGCATTATTTAGAAAGAAACATAATTTTGAAATAAATTACTCTTATTTTTTCAGTTAAAATGTGTCCATAAATATTTCATGTTGCACGCCTATGCACACGAAGTGCAACGAAGTTATCTGCAAGTAATATTATATCAGGCGGCTCACAAATGACCTTGAATAGTCATCTTTCGTGAATAATAGTTTATGTTATATCATCAACACAGTTCATTAATGTAATGTTAGTTTGTTTGTTTTCTTCAAACATTTGATAGCTTTTTTCAAAATTCTGCGGACATTTTACATTTAGTATAACACCTTGATCAAGTGGTTGCAACTTAGATGTCATATTAGGGGGAAAAAAAGCAAGTTCGATAAATTTTAATTTTTGTTGGATGTCTTTAATTAACAAAGCGTATGTTTGAACTTAAGTAGTACAGAAACCGAACTGCCTCCATCATCATGTTATAAAAACACCTGTTACAAAATCACGTAATTAGGGGATTTCCCCCAGAATTCGACTTATTGAAGCTGGCGCCAAATATTCTGTTCGAATTATAAAGATATTCGAGTAATCGAAGTTCGAGTTATCAAGTACAAATTACCCATAATTCTCACTCTTGGCGCTATTGCCAACCAGTAACCAGTTTGATTCGAGTTATCCAAAATACAAGTTATCGAAGTTCGACTTATTGAAGTTCGACATGTGTAATTTGACAATTTTCATTTGTTTCAACACCGAAAATACAACAATTTCTAAATTTATAGGGTAAACAATGGTTGTTGCAATGAAACAATTGAAAAACACAATTGGAAATAACAATTTGATTATTTTCATTGATAATTTCTTTAATAGGGGATTCCGATTAAGCGAATTTTATGCGCCCCGTAGCGGTATTTTTATGAATTATGTGGACATACAAGTAACTGTCATCGTGCTGTCAAGTTGTGAAATTTGTGTTTTATATTAAAAATGTGGGTATTAGGTGCGCGTACTGTGTACAGTATAGTGATTGCAGGAATAAATATAAAAAATATGAGAGGAGTTAATTTTATGCCATTTTCCAAGCCGATCTCATCTCTCATAGTTTATGCGTAGCTACATCATACTAAATGGTTTCGTGGAAGTAGTGGTATATGTGTCCGTAGTTAAATGGGTATGATATGTTATGAGATGGAAAATAGCCCCACTTTATATTTACATCAACTACCGCACACGTATTACATGAAATTACCGCAGATACCCATTTACCATCATCAATGCAGGATAATACATTATCACTGCGTCCCGCATTCATACAATTTTGATTTCTGAAAACGTCGAAACATTTTGAGTTAGTATAAATCAGTAAATACCCAGTAACTAACCGGAACTAAAACCTTAAAATAAGATCGCTCTTTTTCCGCTTTTTGTCAGACCACAACACTAACCATCTTTTTTAGGTCATCCACAGAATGATTTTCAATATTTTTCTTTTTTAATTTCGCCCCTGGCACTGACTGCATTAAAAAAAATTCATTTTCATCAGTAACCGAACATATGTCAACAGAAAATGTCTATTTGTCCACATAGTTCAAGATTTCACCGCAAATGGCATACTTTGTGACGTCACGATCGGAATCCCCTATTAGTTCTCAAAATTATGTTTCAGTGTTATGTATGTTAGAAATATTAAAGAATTTGAATATTAGTTGATACTAATTTGTAAATGATTGTAATTGTTTAGTACCATTGTTGTGGAAATGTTGGCCCTAGTGATTTTAAAGAGGATGACATGCCCAGTGCTTGTTGCCATAGAAATAACGGAGATATTTGTAAGCCCCATCTTCAGATTCACGAAGGTTGTGGCAATGCTGTCTGGAAGCATTTTAATTTCTACATGTATGGAGTTATGCTTATCTATGTCGTTAATGGTATATTTGAGGTACGAGATAGTTATTTAAGCTACAAAGAATGTAAGTATACGTCTTAACATTTAAACAAGTTCTAATAGGCCGAGGCCTTAATATCTTTCGAGGATGTTAAGATGTGTACACATTCCGTGTTGCTTGTTATATTTTTCGTGCTACTGACGAATGAATTTTAAATTTACAAAATCACCATCAAAAGAATTAGATGTTATTGGCTGTTTAGCAGTACCTAAGCGCATCTAGCGGTCTAAAGGCGTTTTATATTTAGGTAACCGGGTTACATATGGTTAACCGCATATATATATATATATATATATATATATATATATATATATATATATATATATATATATATATATATATATATAAAACACTGAAAACCGTGACATAGGCGGTTGGATAGAATATTTAATTTGGCATCGAAGAGTCTCAAAATATTCCTAATTTAATAGCTTATTATTGAAATATTTGCGAAAGTATAATGCAGTTTTATAGTTATTATAAATTATTAAAAACAGTAATCATGGAAACGTATTTCGTAGCTGAATTGGTTAGATCGGGGCATCCTAATAATTATTCACGAGTTCAAATCCTCTTTAAAATGTGTGGGCGACTGTAGTTTTCGAAAAATATCAGTGTCAAATTAAATTTGACAAGGTGAATAAAAAAAGGAAAATTCTTACCATAGGCGATTTCGGGCGACAACCGTTCACTTGCGGTATGTTGCGTTTAGGTACGTTCACACATTCGGGCGCTAGGAACAACATACCCGGTATGCTTGGATCAGTGCTCACAGCTGAACGGGTTTGCGAGTCGGGTCAGCTCTCTGATCACTATTTCTATCTCTTTTTAACATGTCTTTTTTTTGAAATGTCAAAAGTCAAAACAGTCGGAGTCGTGGTCTTATGTCAAACAGGGTGACATTATTTTCGTTGACTCTTTTTTGGACAAATATGGAAATATGGAAAAAACTATCTTTCTCCGTCAGACACTATTTTTGACAGTTTTAAATGTCGCAGAATATACATAACCACCAAGCACGGTGTCAACAAGTGAACCAACGATTTTTGGCGCCACCATTAACCATATCATACCGTAACTAACCGTAAGTAATCCGAAGAAGTGAACGGGTATGTCGCCCGAAATCGCCTCATGTATTCAGCCGCTGATTACTTAGAAATGTGGACGTAACGCCAGAGAGGCAGCACGAGTCTATTCCGGAACTCGGAAATATTGTGGATCATAAAGTGATGACACCTTCGCTAACCTAAATTTGTTGACAGTGAAAAGTCAACTCTAAAGTGTCAAAATTACAGTAAGTCAAACAAATTTTGTAACTCACTAGTAGTATTTTTAAAACCTAGCAACCCGTTTTATTTTGTAATAATATCATCACACCTCAAGATATCCTTCCGGGATTGGTGGATTAAAAAGTCTTGTAACTCCGTTATGCAAGCAGCCGCAAATTATTTTCTTCTATTTGTTGGCAACCTATTGTCGTCGGCAAGTGTCAGTTTCGTCTGGGGCGCGAGTTGTGAGACAACCTGTATAAGGCTATGATAAATTTGGGAGATCATTGACCAAATGAACTAATGGAGGAACCGCCACTGTTCACATGTTTCCTAAATATGAAGTAGCGCGAAAAATATTTTATCATTTCAAAATTAACATTGGTAGTGTGTCTTTTGATATACCATCCTGAATGTTATTTCTATACGAAATTTATAATTGGTTTAAATTTTAGATTTTACTGGTTGGTTTGGGATTTTATTTGTGGTCCAAAGATGACTTCTGGCCTGCAGATCAGAAAGGACCTGGAAAGGCAGCTAAAAAAGATGAAGCACCTAAAGAAGAAGAGAAAAAGAAAGAGGAAAAAGGCGAGAAAAAAGATAAGAAGAAGAAGAAGAAGAAAAAGAAAGAATAGTGATCGTTTTAATACACTATCAAGTTTATTTATTTTAGTTTACGAACAAAATGTATAAATACAAATGCTATATAAAATTCGTTTTCTTTAATTAGTTATGAATATTTTTTGCCTTAGCAAAGAGTAAAAAAATCTGGTGTGGCCAGCACATGCATTCCCGCCTTTTCTTGTTTAAAATAGCAATGAGCTTTAAGTAAAGTATCATTTATAATTGATCGTTTGTAAACAAAATCTAATTTGTTGTTCCCATAAATACAAAAGTCTGTAATACGCAATTTTGGATTATATTTTATAATAATAATAATAATAATAATAATAATAATTTATTAACCACAAAAGCAAATACAATAGCAAATGGCATGTCACAAATAAAGAATGTATATATTTATACAATTCATACATTTATATACACTATTATTCACGAAAGATGACTATTCAAGGTCATTTGTTCGAAGAAAGAATACACATCACTTTATAGTAGTAGCTTAGCAACATTTTTTATTAGAAAGAGAAATATTATTTGACCTATGTCTATTTAATTTATGTGGTGTGACAGATATACATAAATAGTGGCATTACTTTCTAGCATACTATAAATAATAATGACATATGTCGTAGAATTACAGATACCTAATTATATACTACACTGTCCTCTGTGCTAATATTTACCCAGTGGCGTTGACGTTTAAATCAAATTATTATTCCTTGATTAATAATTTAAGTCTATGTTTTTGTATTTTGCAAAAACGTAAGTGAAGAACATAAATCTTTCAGAATGGCATTATTTAGAAAGAAACACAATTTTCAAATAAATTACGCTTATTTTTTCAGTTAAAATGTGTCCATAAATACTTCATGTTGCACGCCTATGCATGAGAAATGCAATGAAGTTATCTGCAAGTAATATTATATCAGACGGCTCACAAATGACCTTGAATAGTCATCTTTCGTGAATAATAGTTTACCTACATATTTAAGTTCGAACAAAAATATTCTTCCACAGAATAAAAATCGTTTTTCATGGGGATGACCTTAATTTTATTTTTAATAGTATTTTATGTACCAAGGGCGTTACGATGATGATGTCAGGAGGGCGATGAGGATCTAGCCCGAAGGCCTTTGGCCCGAGGGACAGATGTCGTCCGATGGGCATTATCATCTAGTAACGCTCGTGGTGCATACAAGATTTTATGTCTCACTAGAAAATGTTAAATAAGTTTTCATTTATAATAATTTTGATTAAAATAATGCTTAAGCTTTGGCGTTGCTAAGGATGTTGTTTAATTGTTTTGTTTATTATCAACATTTATTTATTTTTAAAACATCAACGTTCTATCGTTGGAGATAATGGAATGGATTAATTTGATGTTTCGGAAGATATTTTATCGAAACGGTGTAAAGAAATTATTTTGATTACGTTGAGAGAAACGCATAAATGTTCCCCTAATTATTCCATTCTCGTCTGTAGAAGATGTAAGTATTTTGAGGTTCGTTTTCACATGAGAGATCTCAGTTCTTTATTATTACTGAATATTATTACATTTTAGAGAGTTTGTACTGCTTTGGATGTGCCACATGTGACGGTAAATAATATCAAAAATGAATTCAAACGTGGATAAATATCGTCCCCAAAAAAATTAGTCATCCGTCAAAAATCAATGCGAAACGTTGCAGTCTGCAGTTCGACTTACTTACTATTTACATGTGGTTAAAGTTAATTGCTTTTTAAGGCCCTTTTCATAATAAATTTTAAGTATTATAATTAAATTAAAAATGATTTCTGCGTTGTGCTTTCAAAGCTGTTTTTTTTAAATTATATTTAGTGTCGTAATCAATTAATGTATTAATTGTTGTAATCAATCCTTATTATTTTTGTAATGAATTATAATTAAAAAGAAAATAATTTTCATTATATACCGTTCATAATATTAACATTTATTTCATATACCGTTCATATTATTTCTAATTTAAAATCCATAAACGGTGATTGGATTATAATGAGGGCATAATGAATTATTATGCCCTCCCATAATGCCCCGGTTGTTATAGATATGTTTATACACACCGTATCCTAGCAATAAACAATTCATAATACTTTAGTGAGACATAAATACAGTATTAATTCGCAAAGTGTGAAATAAGAAGTCCAAGAATGTGCTTGGCTTCTATTTAAGAATTTTTCTGAGAATTATCAAATGAAGAACTTATTTCTGCGCCCTATAAACAGCTGCGCCCGGGGCAAGAGCCCCGCTTGCCCCATCCTAGTTACGGCCCTGTGTCAAATCAGTATTTATTGCCTATTGGATGAAATTTGTAACCAGTAAAAATTACCTTCTTTGTTACAGAATAAGTCTGATCGACGGTTAAAACATTTTTCCCTCTCACAGTAATGTCACTTATTCTACATTATATATTATAATTTTTATGAAATCTAACAGAATTTGTAGAAAGGCAGATTTATCAATTTCGAGTATTTTTTAATAAACAATATTATCTAAAGCAGAAGAGTAGATAAGATAATTTATTGATATTTTATATTTATACTAGTTCGCACAATAATACATACCTAATTTATTATATTAATAATCTTTGCACATGAACATCATTATTTCTTAGAAATCAGTATACCAGATAGTCTTCTTGCTATTATTATCTAATACAAAATTTATAATTTAAAAGAAACTCTAGATAAAATTTAAAATGTCTGCACTTGTCAATAAATTAAACAACCAATCAAGAACTACAAGTACATTTGTTGTACTTAGCCACGCACCAATAAATAAATATTTGCAAACTGTAAAAACAAATAATGAGTTATTATTTTACTATTTTCTTTTACCGTACCTACTTCCGGAGATAAAATTAGATAGTAGAATTAGTCATACTTTTTTTCATTTAATTTTTTACCTCTCGCTACCCTTGGTAAGGAGGGTATAGGGATCGTGCTAAAAATCGCATATCGAGATTTTGGAAAATGACCACGTTTTAAGGTCCCTAGAATCCAATTTTAACATTTTCACGATGATTTGTGTGTGTGTGTGTGTGTGTGTGTGTGTGTGTGTGTGCGTGCATGCGTGTGTGTGTGTGTGTGTGTGTATGTCTGTGTGTGTGTGTGTGTTTCGAGATTTATGTTATTACAAAAATTAAAGATTATTAAATTTTCTATAGGTTTTCATTAATGCTTACCTCTCGCTAAGAGAGGTATTGTATTCATGCTAAAAATCGCCTATCCAGATTTTAGTGAATAAGCACGTTTTAAGGTCTCTAGAATTCGATTATAACATTTTTACAATGATGTCCGTATGTGTGTGTGGATGCGTGGGTGTATGTGGATGTGTGGATGTTGGATCCACGATTTCTCAAATACTATAAGACTTAAGACATTTTTAACTACGGATTCCTCAGTCTAACAATAATGGGAAAAGTTGATTAAGTTTTGGTAACAATTAGACAACCGGAAGTAGTAGTTACAAGAAAAAAATCATCTAAATATTATTTATCGAAATTTATGTTAATACTTATATTAAAGAACGTTAAATTCTTTATTCGATAAATATAAATTCATTATTATATCTTCTATAGATTTAGAGATAAAGAAATGCATATAAAATAATTTGATAAAAAAATTCTCAGATCAAACTACTACAAGGCAAGAAATTCAAATGTTTGTAATTGACACATAAATGTCACTGTCAAAAATATTTGTATGCCACTGTCAAAAATATTTGTACATTATTATGAAGATTATGAAAATAAAAACAAGTCAACAACGCAAAAGAATATACGTAAAAAAGAATATAAAAGGAATTTGCGAAAAAATGACGAATATAAAGAAAAAGAAAAGGAAAGTAGAAAAAGAAAATTTCAGGATATTGAATATAAAGAAAATGTATGTATTGTACATAATTTATATTAAAATATCCCATAGATTTTGCAAATATATGTGAGAATTATTTTGTAGTGAGACATGAATATATGTATTTAAAAATATTTTTCGTTTTATGCGTACAACCAGGTAAAATATCTGGCGAGATAATTCATCTGCATGTATTGTATACAGTAAGTTATGCAATACGCATTGTATTTTCTAGAATAAATTAGTACCCCATGTAAACGTAGTAATAAGTGACGTCATTATCTATGACGTGCGTCCTCTGCTTGTTCATTTTTAGTGTAGCAATAACTGAACAATATAATAATCTTCGTCAGTACAGGGATAGAAAAAATGGTTAAATTAGTTGGAATAATGATAAGATAAGATATACAAACAGTCAGGTATATATACTTCCCCTTGTTTCAATTTAATGACAAATTCTATTTTCTTTGTAGTACGGTCGTGAAAAAAATTAAACAGTGAAAATGGGTTGCATATCTGGAATTGTGCGTCTTCTTATGTTTATTTTCAATTTTGCATGCTTAGTAAGTATAAAATACATTTGTATAATTCTAATATTTAGTTCAATTCTATATTAAAGTTACTAACTCTTAGAAACAGCAACATTTCTATAACAAATGTCCAATAAAAATTGCAAACACTGAATAAAACATTAAAATGAAGGCATTGCATTTGTTTCTATTGGTTTCAATTTTTAACAATGTTGCTAAGACTTGACAATATGGTGTAGGTAGAATTTTAAAACATATACAAACACTATTAAATAGTTATTTATGATATGTGTTAAAAGTGGCATTTTATTTTGTGAGAAGGAAGTTTGGAACACGACGCGAAACGGAGTGATCCAAAACTTCGAACAAATAAAATCACTTTTAACACGTATATCATACACTATTTTTTCTATAAACACATTTATTACATTCGTATTTGTAAAAAAAATTGACATGTCAAACATGTCGATTTGTTGTTCCATTCGTCATTACCAAGGTAATTTACTTTTAACACTAGAATTAAAATATCGCATTTTTAATTGAAGTATGCCGTGTTAAAATTCAATTTTTAATAGTGTTTGTAGAAAAAGTAGACTTTTTATTGTTTGTATTGGAACTAAAAATGTCATTTTATTTAAAAAAAATGACAGTGTTAAAAGTGACGTACCAATGTAAACCAACGCTATTTTCTCACGTAAAATGGTTAGGAGGATATTGCATAAACAATTGTTACTGTAATTAAAAATCAATTGTTTGACATATGGATAGACTTGTAGATTGATTGTAGATTGATTTTAAAAATTGCACGGTGCAGTTTTATATGTACTAGTTCCGACAATTCCCATTAATGTTAAAATTAGAAATGCATAGTAATATTTCACAACATTTTATTAAGTTTCAATGTTCAAATAAATTTCTATTAATATATAAAAATTTGTGGAATGAGCAATTTTTATAAGTTTCAAGTAGGTTGCATTACCTACAGTAAACAATTTTATCTAAATTGAAGAAGATAAGATAAAAAGTATCAGAGCCCATAGTAATGAGTAATTTGTTAACACTTTTTAAATTAACTCTTATTTCCTAGGAATGTTGTTTTTTAAATTTGATAAAGTGTTTTGAATAACTCTGTCAATAACAGCATATTGGCACACCTAGAAATGCGTAGTAATAAGCCGTGATAATATAAGAAAAGAAAAGCTAAATATGCTTATTACCAAAATATTCTAAATATATATATATATATATATATATATATATATATATATATATATATATATATATATATATATATATATATATATATATATATACCGTGTGTCTATTTTAAAGGTGTACATAGGAGATTAACATGGGAAATCAGTTTTTTGCAATTTCCTGCTCGCCTAATGATTTTAAGCAAAAATGCGTCAAATAGAAGTTTTAGGGTATAAAATTCTACATCTAAAATAATAAACAGAATTACTTTTACACGCTTTATAACGACAGAAATTAAATATGAAAATGTCGAAAATTACGTTAAAAATATCGACATCCTTGGAATTGAACAAGAAATAAATAAATGCTTGACGTTTTATCTGTCACAATGTAAGTTAACTTATTTGACGTTTCTGACAATTTGATTTGAACAAATATCGTTCATTATGGTAATAATAGAAATATAAAATTAATAAATAAAGTTAAGAAAATACAGTTATGTTTAAATAATATGAATATATTAAAAATTCAACATTGCGTAACAAAATTATGTATGATGCTGTTATGTACTCTCAACTCATTTCCAATACATCTACCTTAGTACTACAGAAGGGGTCTACACTCATCATTCCTAACACTCTTTCCTAGAGTAACGCATGTTCTGCTCGTCCTGTATTCTGATTACGCGGTTCACGTGTATTTTTTGAAGACACATTAGCAGTCTTTTGAAATTTTGTCACGAATTTAGCTCTTCATTCGTATAAATGTTCATTTTTTAATCATTTCAGACAACAAATCTAGAGACAAAATCAAATTGTCAGAAACGTCAAATAAGCTAACTTACGTTGTGACAGATAAAACGTCAAGCATTTATTTATTTTTTGTTCAATTCCATGGCTGTCGATTTCAACGTAATTTTCGATATTTTCATATTTAATTTCTGTCGTTACAATGCATGGAAAGCTAATTCTGTTTATTGATTAAGATGCAGAATTTTATGCTCTAAAACTTTTATTTGACGCATTTTTGCTTAAAATAATTAGGCGAGCAGGAAATTGCAAAAAACTGATTTCCCATGTTAATCTCCTATGTACACCTTTACAACAGACACACGGTATATATATATATATATATATATATATATATATATATATATATATATATATATATATATATATATATATATATATACAGAGTGGTGACTTGAATGACGCAGCATAGGGGTTTCAGTGATAAAATCTTAATGTACAGTTATTTGCTCCCCTAATTATTTTAGAGCAAAATTGTATTTAGCTTTTTGCTACAGAAAAAAATACTGCATCCGAATATGATATTTTGTTTATAATTTTTCAATTTCCGGAATCGTAAAAATCGAAAACAACATTTTTGCAAAAATCATTGATACTATGGAATAAAAATTTAAACAAGACAAGAATTTTACAACAGATTAGAGCATTGTTTAATGGTAAATGGTGGTTTTAAAAATCCTTTTTCCAGTTCAAAATAATGACGGCAAAGAAAATCTTTCTTAATTTATTAAAAAACAATTATTATTTTAAATAAAATTTATATTTTTACATACGTTTTCAACTTTACTTTAAGTATGTAGCAATAGACATCAGATTTTCAGTACCACGCATGTAGCCTATTATTAAATGATGACATGATTGATATGGAGAATTTATTTTCGTCAAGTTCAGCGGACAGTACGTCGAATTTTCTAAGGCCCGGGCCACACTATGCGTTTTGGCGGGACCGGTAAAACCGCATCCGGTCAAACGGGATGGATCAAACAGCGTCCACATATATCCCGCTAAACAGGACGGCAGCAATGACAACCCGATTCGGACACAGTCGGACCAATGTCTGATCGGTGCAGAGCCCAAATAGTATACGTTGTCTATTAAAAAACAAAATCAAACCTTTGTGAACGCTCGCATTATCTCCAATGTGTTATAGTTGTCAAACGGCAAATTGACCGTCCGGTCAAACCGCAACATGTTGCGGTAGTATCCGGCAAGGGTATCCGGCAACCGGACCGCAACCGCATCGGTGTGGACGCATTCATTTAAAACAATAAGGCTCGGGCCACACTATGCGTTTTGGCGGGACCGGTTTAACCGGACCGGTTTAACGGGAAAACAACAACTTATTGTTTTAAATGAATGCGTTCACACCTATGCGGTTGCGGTCCAGTTACCGGATACTACCGCAGCATGTTGCGGTTTGACCGGACGGTAAATTTGCCGCATGTCAACTACAACACATTGAAGATAATGCGAGCGTTCACATTTGTCCGGTTTTTACCCCAGCCGCAATTGATATTTATACAACACAATATAAAAATTGAGAGGAATGCGGAACATCAAATGTGTATTTGTCATTGTCAATAAATATCTATGATAAATAATATGTTTGACACAGATAAATTTATTCAGTATGTTGAAGGGTACCTTGTGGGAAAAGGGTAGTAATGACATACGATAGCACTCAAAAAATTTAACATTATACTTTCGTATATTTCCGAAAAAGTTGGGAATCTTTCACTTCGTTCTCTTTCAGAATTGAATGGATGAACCCAATATTGGCGTTTTACCGGCTCGCGAAGCAAACCAGCAGCTTCAATTTCGCAAATAAGTTTAATTTTTGAAATCATATCTACCTATACGGACCAACTTATTTATTTATGTACTTATTTGTCTCTGTCATAGACTACCAACTACTTGATTTAAAATATTTCGCTTGTTTTTTTTTAAATAAAATCAAGTTGTCATTGCTGCGGTCCTGTTTTGCGGGATATATGTGGACGCTGTATGATTCATCCCGTTTAACCGGATGCGGTTTTACCGGTCCCGCCAAAACGCATAGTGTGGCCCGAGCCTTAGTTGTTGTCTTCCCGGTAAACCGGTCCCGTTAAACCGGTCCCGCCAAAATGCATAGTGTGGCCCGAGCCTAACAGTCATTTCTACGGAATTTGTTGTCGTTCTTTTTACTTGACAAAAATCTAAACTCAGCTCATGTCAAATTCATCTCACTTTCAGCTGAGGTGAGGTGAAGCAAATGATAAAAAGATCGCGACTATTGAGACATGTAGAATCTGTTAGAAGCAAAATAGACGTAGTTCTTTTAGCTAAGCATTTGCCTTGACCCTTGACACAGAGCTTACATGTTGGAAAATTTCATTTTTTGTAAAAAGTGGTACTTAGCTCATTTACCTTTTCTGGCTTTATTTATTTATTTATTTATAAGACATTTAAAAACATATTTTAACTTAATATATTTATTTACAGGCAGTAGGCGTTGTATTAATATCCATAGGAACCTTATTCTACATATCAATTGATCAGTACGACAAAATACTTGATGAAGCTTCAGGATTTAATATTGTTCCATCAGTTACAATTGCTGTAGGTTGCATTGTATTCATTATATCGTTCCTTGGTTGCTGTGGGACCTTAAAAAATAGTTCTTGCATGCTCTATACGGTAAATATATAATCTAACACACAGACACAAACCATGGTTAACGTATGTAACAACATTTTTGAGAAAAAGTTTAGACCTCTGCATCAAATCGAAAGTTATTACGATACGAAATTGCGTATCGTAATGACCTTCATTTCGATACGCATTTTTTTGTTTTAGACGGGTGATACTAGATGACGTTTTTTTAACCCATTTTTACCTAATTTATTTTTAGTTAATTAACAATTCGTTTTAATAATATAATGTCGAAATTTTATTATTATTTTTTATTTAGGGAAGATTATTTACATGAAAATGTACAAATGGTTACAAATATAATCACAAATTGAGTAAGTAAATGTTAATTGTAGAAGGCGCAAAATATAAAAAATAGTATAAAGAACTCATTTTATAAGATTTTCTTTCGCACTTGTCAATTAGAAAACTCGCTAACGCTTTCTAAATTTTGACGCGTGCGAAAAAAACATGTCTTATAAAACATGTTCTTTAATATACTATTACAACACTGATAGGGGACCATTATATTCAATGCGATGCAGTTTTTACCTTCCGTCACCTTTAGGTAAGGAAGATATTGTCTTTGGTCAAAAAATTCGGTGGTGAGTTTTTAATGAATAAGCACGTTTTAAGGTCCCTAGAATACGATTTTACTATTTTTACGATGATGTCTGTATGTGTGTGTGTGTGTGTGGATGTGTGTGTGTGTGTGTGTGGATGTGTGTGTGTGTGTGTGGATGTGTGTGTGTAACAAAATTTTCGTCTGCGATAACTAATACTACAACTCCAAAAATTATAATTCTTTTGTATTCCTTTTCGTTGCATCCATATGAAGAGCTGATTAGATTTTGGTTATAATTGGTCAACCGGAAGTACCCTAATTTGAAGATTTTAACAGTTTTTCTTGAAAAAACGATGTTAAATATCATTTTTTCATATTTAATGTTATTATAAATATTAAAGAATTTTTTATTTTCTATACGATTTGATTGCATTTTATACCTAATATTAAATGGATATAGAGTTAAAAAAATTATAAAGAAATTAAATTTCATAAAGTAGCCATAGCTGTGGAAACAGCTACTATAAAATTTTGATTGAAAGATGTCAGTGTCAAGTGAAATTGACATAGTGTGTTTGTCTTATAATTTTTACTGGAAATAGGTATAGGATCTTTTGCTTTCTGTATGGAATTTGTATAAAATACATACAACTGCTTTAAGGTAATGTACAAGAAATAATAATAATAATAAATCTTTTATTGCTGCAGATACATTACACTGTGTATAGAAAACGTCATAAAATAATAATTTTCTGTATGAAATTTGCATAAAATACATGCAACTGCCGGAAGGTTTATGTACAAGAAATAGAATATTAAATTTAGTAAGGAACTTTCCGTATGAAATTTGTACAAAATACATAGAACTGACGGAAGGTAATGTGCTGGCCACATCAGATTTTTTATACTTTGTCTCATTTGTCTCTGGACGATGTTAAATCTACTTCTCGGATCGTCAGAAATATTCTTGTCTGTAACTGTTGTTCTTTTGGTATTCCCTGCCATTATTGTATACATTTCTGAGAAATTCCCAAAAGTCTTTAATCAATCGCGTTTCTCTTTCGAAATTAAATCATTTTCGACCAAATTTCTGCTAACAATCAAAAATCTAAATTGTCAAGTTAATTTGCGCTCTTCTCACTTTGCCTTGAGCGCTTTAAACTATGCTGATTCGATATGGTGGCAAAAATTCGGGTCGCCTACTTTTTGGCAAATTAATAGGTACATACTACACTTTCTTCACATTCCCGTATAGTTTGGTAAATAGTTATCTCTCCAATATTTTGATCCCCAAAAACGTTAACAATTTCACGTTTCAGCTATCTGTCCAACTAGCCTATAAATAGATTTGCGTATTTCAATTTTGTATAACATCTTTCAAAACTTTTTCTGACAGTTTTAACATGACCTAATACGAAACGATTATTATGTCCAGAGACCACTAGATTAGATCTTATTTAGTAATAAAATTTGGAGCGTCAAATTTTTCTCAAAACTTTTGTTACACACGTTATACATACGAAGGCCGTCCAAAAATTAAAGATATATAAGCATCGGTGGCGTGAGGAAATTTTGTTTCGGAAAGTTGACACAATTCTTTAGGGCGTTTGTGACTAAACATTCGCTGCACTTTTCCGTCAGGTGCGCTCGATCATACATTTTCTGCAATCTGCTTGGATCTACTGTGAATGCCAATCGCTACTATAAAATTCTAAAGAAACTTCGATTTGCAATTTAGGACCAAACGGCATGTCCGCACAGCCGCACGCAGCGCGAAATACCAAAGCTTTACTGGATGATTTTGGATGGGATGTTGTGGACCATTTACCACACAGCCCCAATTTGTCACCGTTTGATTTTCATCTCTTACTTCATTTACACAAAAATCTAGCAGGAAAGAAGTTTAAATACGATGATGGGGAAAATGAGATAGTGTATCGTTGGATACAGGAGCAGGAGGTATGGCGGTAACCTTATACAAACCATAGTTCACAAAAAAATATTTCAACTTATCTTTATTAGACAAAAATCTGTTTAGAAATAATTATCATCTTCCTAACGCGGGTTTTTGTTTAGTCTGGATGTCACCGATCTTTGACAGTTATATGTTGACAATTAAGTATTTAAGTTATTATAAGCTTACGTGCAGGATTTATAGTTTGTTATGGATGCCTTACCCTGTAGTCTGCAACCCCTCGAGACGTCTGCTCATGAAGATAACGCTTTATTGTTTTTGAGATAGTCTGCATTAGTTGGTCGTGTCGTGAAGACGTTTGTTGTAGTACATGTAGTGTTGTGGGCGTTGGCTAATCGCCAGGCCACTGAGTTACAATGTAACATGTAACTATTTAGTATTTGTTTAATTTAGTTCTAATGTTAAAGTGTAAATAATAATATGTAAAAATAAAACATTAATGCCCGGTTTCATAAACGTTTGCTAAATTTTAACACTTTGTTAAATGATTTAGCACTTTGTTAAATAAATACCAAATGTTGTTTCACCAACGGGTGTTAAATTTACAAACGTTAAATCTTATGTTAATTTAACAGTAGCTTCGAAGTGCTTCTAAATTTTTAACTCATTGCTAAATTTGACATTTGATAAATTTGTTATAAATGTTATTAAGAATATTTGGTTAGATGAAAATTTTATAAGTTCATTTGTGTAGTATTGGTAATTATATTGCGAATATACTAATTTTCATATTAAGTTAGATGCAATCTGATTCGGACTCTGAAGAATTTTTTGAAAATGCTATTGTCTGGATACGTAGACCGAGGCATTTTAGAAATCATAGAAATAGGAAACTGTTAGAATAATATTAGACCATATTGGCAACAATTTGATTAGTTTTACTAACAGAAATCATCCTATCAGTCCAATGAATATGCTTCTAATCACATTTATTCAAATAGTCAGGCAGAAAGAATGGTACAAACTAGGGATCGACCGATACCGATATCGGTATCGGTATATCGGCCATATCGGTCTTCTTGGCCGATATCGGTATCGGCCGATATGTAAACCACGATATCGGCCTATATCGGTATCGGCATAAAAAAAATATAAATTGCTTAATATTTCAGTTGCTAAGGATTTTTTAAAGGAAATTAAAACGGAAATACTAAATAAAAAACAAATCAAATTTATTCTTATTCAAAATTTAGTAAAAAAGTCATTAAAAATATAGAAGTAAAGTTACACACTTAGTTAAACGAATTAATATTTAAAGTTAAGTTTTGGCAAGTTGTAATGTTTGAAATAAATTGTGAAAAATTGTCAGCCATCGGAATTCGAACCCGTAATGTATCAAAATTAAGCTTTCTGCTCTTTGCGGAGTTAGACGATTTCTTGTGCTTTCATAAACATTTCCAGCTGAAGAACATAGCTGTTCACTAGCAACACTACTTGGCGGTGGTGCTAAATATATTATTGCAACTTTGATCATCAATGGACAATAGTATATTGTGTTATTAGGAGTAAAAGTGATACTTTGTGTGGCGAGCATGGAAGTTTGCACGACGAGCGAAGCGAGTCGGACAATTGCATGCGAGGCACACAAAGACACTTTTATTCCGAATGACACATTAAATTTTTTTTTCAAACGCGCTACTTTTTTTTTATTCGCTAATTCTATGTAGTTTCTATGGATATTTATTTATTTTATTTCTAGTCCGCCGGCGCAGAAATTTCCAACGGCGTAGAAATAAAGCTTCTACCTTGTGAATTAAGTCACAAAAATGCCATTTCTACGACGTTTGAAAAAAAATGTCTTTTGCATTTGCTCTGCATTTTTTTGTGATTTATTTATGGTTAATGCGTGTAACGGTAACAGTATATCATTATAAATCACTTTTACCTCATTTATACAGCAAAAAATTTACGACAAAATTTTATGGCCGATATATCGGTATCGGCCGATATCGGATATGAGTATATCGGTATCGGCCGATATCGGTATCGGCCACAAAAAATCATATCGGTCGATCCCTAGTACAAACCGCCTAGAATGCAATTAAGAAGATGGATAACCGAAATCTCGGTTTAGAAATTGTGCGATATCGTCTTACGCAACATGTTTCTCTCAACTGCAGCACAGGAAAGAGTCTTGCAAAACTTTTGACGAAACGACACCTGAAAATTATTCTAGATCGTCTCCGACCAGATTTGACAGATGAAATTCATGAAAAGCAAAGAGAATCTACAAAGCAAAATACAAATATAAGAAGAAATGATCATTCTTTTATTAGAGGTGATACAGTTTTAGCGCGGAATTACAATAGAAGTTCCAATTACATAACCGATATCACTGCCCACTATCTTACAAAATCATCACCGACGATGGCATCAAATTACTAAGACACATCGAGCAACTTCGAGAGTTGCTAATCCTTCAAATTTTCTATTGCTCTTGACCATTCTATTCTGCTGTTGTACTCTTCTGTAATTTTTCTCCAGCATTCTTGTTTTTCTTAATACTAACACAATCTGTTCTTTTATACTCAATTATATTTTTGAACGATGCTAATTAAATCTTGTTTTTCTCTTTCCGTATAATGGGCCCGTCCAAGTCATCGACTTTTTAGAAATTACATATCGCATATGAATTTTGATAATAATTACATGAAAACGAAATAAAAATTGCTATATATTTTGTATTTTTATACCTATAATAATGTAATTAAAGTTTTTAGCGTAAAACGATCGCCATGTTGTGACGTCAGCGACATTACAGTCGTCCAGTTACCTTGTGAAAATGTCACTGTACAGTGGACCATACATATTTTGCTCATAAATTCGCGATTGGCGTTACACATACTCTAACACGCACATATTTATTATATCCGAGTAATTTTTTATTAAGATCAAAAGAAAATTTACTTATTAAATAAATAAAATTATAATTTATGTTTTAATTATTGTAATCTTAATACTTGTCATTGTTGTAATCATTTAGTAAATAGAAATGTAAATGTTGGATTACTTTTTATTATGAACTATGCTTTGATTATTGTAATCAATACTGTCATTGTTGTATTTAATTATAAATAGAAAATAGTTTAAATACTGTTTTAATTATAATAATGACACTTGGTGAGTATAATAACCTGCAATATTATATTAAAGAAAATCTTAAAGTCACATTAATTAAAGCGAATGATTAATCTGATTATGAAAACGAGCAAAAATTATTAATTTTACTTACCTATATTACCATTATTAATGGTAACGTATGTCGGTTCTCTCTACTTATGACGGAGTAACAGTAACGTCACAACTTTCGCGCTAAAACTTTAATAATTATTTTTTGGCGTTATTAAGCATAATTTCAAGAAAACAAAAAATACGGAATTTCTATTTTTAAATTCTTCATAACATATAAAAAATTCAAAAAAAGTTGGACGGGCCCATTATGTCCTTTATTTTTCAGCACATTTTCTTCAATGTAACGTTTTAAAAATAATTCCTGAGTTAAATACATAGTGTATGCTGTATTCTTTATTAACACATTTTATTTTTTAAATACTTATATACCTGTAATATGTAAATTCACAATTTAAAATAATCTTCTTAATATTTCTTGCATCTGTATTCTTCTGTACCACTGCGGATCACAATCGATTTAGACTTATTTTGACGTTTCACTGAGCGGTTTTTATAAGAAAACAAAAGAATATATAGCTGTTATATCAGCTTATTAATACCAACATAAATCATAATTCCCTATAAATAACACTTATGTTAACTAACAAATTGTTAAAAACAGAATGTTAATTTTGTGAAACACTGTTAAAATTTAACAATTAGCTATTTTTAAACATATGTTAATTAACATGAAATTTAGCAAGTGTTTATGAAACCGGGTATAATTGTTATAAATATCAAGTATTGTCCGTCTCCATAAATCTAAGTGTTCGTCAGCATCCCTCATCTGTCAACAAGTGTGGGAAAGTGTGTGAAAATGTTCCTCCTTTTCACCAAGCCGTGGACGCCAATCATCCAAGCGTCCACCCAGTTAGTTAAAGTGCCATCGTTGGAAAACACGTAAGCGCATCATCATCAGCTACTTCTGCACCACCCTCGCGTTACAAAGATTTACGAAAATGATTTCTTTTTCCATGTATCTTTAATTTTTTAACGGCACTCACATATTAATGATATTAAAATATTACTAATTTGATTATTTTTCAGTATGCCACTATTCTCATTGTTTTGTTAATCGCCCAGTTCAGTATTAGTATATACGGGCTAGTAAAAGCAGATAAAGATGATTCAGATTTACAAAAAACAGTTTTAGATAATATGCATAAAGCTTTCCAAGAATATCCAACCAACGATGTAGTAAGAGATGTTTTCCAGTCTTTGCAGTCATCCGTAAGTATTAAATACTTTTTTCTACAGTCATTTGCGCTCTCTTTTGTCAACGCAAAATGTCACTTTGCCGCTCATGCGCGACAAAGTAGAAAAACGCTCGCTGTCCAAATTTCTAACTATACTATGTTAATCTTGAATGGGACAAAAAGTTTTGAAGGATAATTAAATAAAAAGCATATCTGACCCGTCAAAAGTCACAAAGAAATTATTTTATTATACTAGTACGTTTCGAAATCATCTGATTTCATCTTCAGCTTGCACATTCTTAAGATTTGCAGATTACAGAATCCAAGTAATTACATTATGATGTATAATTGTTAAACTATTACAAATTGTAACACAGTGTGTAGTGACACATGTTGCCTGACCAGGAGTCACACAGCAACTCTGTGCCCTATACCTCACTATTGTTTGTTATATTCTCGGCTGGACAGAAAGAGACAACTAGAGATAGAGATATATCAAGTCTACTGTAAAGATTGTCGAGAGATGTCTCTACTGTCCTTATAATGTATTTGTGGCATTTTGTTCCTTTGTTTGGAAGTTATGAAGTCGTGCGGGCCTCGATTTCAAATTCGGTCAGAATTGGATTTTCCCTGCTCCAGACCAGTAGAATTTGAAAGCTATCCGGAGAAAGACTTGGGGAAATCTCAATTCTGTCAGAAAAATCTGATGTGGCCAACACATAACCTCTCGCCAGATATTTTACCTGGTTGTACGCATAAAACGAAAAATATTTTTAAATACATATATTCATGTCTCACTACAAAATAATTATTTTAATATAAATTATGTACAATACATACATTTTCTTTATATTCAATATCCTGAAATTTTCTTTTTCTACTTTCCTTTGTTTTTCTTTATATTCGTCATTTTTTCGCAAATTCCTTTTATATTCTTTTTTTACGTATATTCTTTTGCGTTGTTGACTTTTTTTATTTTCATAATCTTCATAATAATGTACAAATATTTTTGACAGAGGCATACAAATATTTTTGACAGTGACATTTATGTGTCAATTACAAACATTTGAATTTCTTGCCTTGTAGTAGTTTGATCTGAGATTTTTTACATCAAATTATTTTATATGCCTTTCTTTATCTCTAAATCTATAGAAGGTATAACAATGAATTTATATTTATCGAATAAAGAATTTAACGTTCTTTAATATAAGTATTTACATAAATTTTCGATAAATAATATTTAGATAATTTTTTTCTTGTAACTACTACTTCCGGTTGTCCAATTGTTACCAAAACTGACTCGACTCTTCCCATTATTGTTAGATTAAGGAATCCGTTAAAAATGTCTTAAGTCTTATAGTATTTGAGATATAGTGAATTCAACATACACACACACACACACACACACACACACACACACACACACACACACACACAAACACACACACACACACACACACACACACACACACACACACACACACACACACACAGAGACACACACACAGAGAGACACACACACACACACACCCGCAGACACACACACACACATCCACGCACACACATCCACGCACACACACACACACACACACACATCCACACACACACAAACACACACACACACACACACACACACACACAAACACACACACACACACACACACACAAACACACACACACACACACACACACAAACACACACACACACACACACACACACACACACACACACACACACACACACACACACACAGACACACACACACATACGGACATCGTAAAAATGTTATAATCGGATTCTAGGGACCTTAAAACGTGCTTATTCATTAAAATCTGGATATGCGACTTTTAGCATGAATACAATACCTCTCTTAGCGAGAGGTAAAAAAACTACAAATAGAATAATAAGCAAGTACACAAAAACAATATTGTTTAAAAATCAATAGAATAATATAAATAATTATATACAATTCTTTTTATCTTTTCCTAATACTAATATCAATTTGTTTCATACATTTTATAATTGCTTTTCGTTAATAATATTTCAAATATAGTACAGTTCATGTTAATAGAACAAGCAGTGACATCTAGCGAATACTCCGTGAGGAGACTTAACATATCTCTATCCTTAGTTGTTTCTTTCTGTCCAGCCGAAAACAAAACAACTGCTTTGAAGTTATATCTATATTCTATCCGTTTTAACTATAGAGCGTTGTGTGAGATAGGGCTTAAGATTCTAGCTCTCTGATTGGTTCAAACGTAAACCGAGTTTACACAGTAAAATAATTGACGCGAAATTTAAATTTGCTTGACAACTTTATCAATTATTTTGTCGTCTGACATAAAATATATAAATGTCAACAAAGTTAATAGTACACGATTTATTATATATTATCAAATTCTGTTCAGTTCTGTTTGGTTGTTTTTTCGTTTATATAATATTCCTAGTGTTTTGTCGTTATATTTCATATTACATAGTTTTTATTGTGCGCGTTTTCTTAGTTTTTAGTTAGTAGTTCGTTAGTTTTGTTATTGATCTCTTCGTTAATATTATGGAGAAAAATCCTAAACCTGGCTCTGCCAATGTTTTAAAATATCCGAAAGGAAGGGCCCTCCGAAGCTGACAAAAAAAGTGGCGTATAATTTATACTGCACATATCGTGCCATGAATGCATATTCCAAATTAGAAAGTGTCCAAATTGTGGCATCAGAAATGGGCATAGGACGATGTAATATTTGGAAAGCTATAAAAGAACATGAGGAAAAAGGGTCATTCGGATCACTCCAGGAACAAAGAAATTTGTTTAGAACATTATTTTGTTCATATTGAGCGGTGTATATAGTTTATACATATAATGTATGTTTTTTAGAGTGTAAATATTTATATTTCAAAGGTGAATTATATTTTTATTTTACGTTGTTATCTTTAAAATTCATTTGAATAATGCGGTTTTCATTTATGCATGCCCCTTTCGCCGAAATGTAGAGAAAGGTACGGAGATTATAAGTATATGCATAAAAACACTAAATAGATTATCACATTACTGAAAAAATGTCAATTAGAAATAATTTTTTTAAATCCGGAACGGCGCCAAAATTTGAATTTTTTATTTAATACATGTAAAAACGGCCGCGCTCGAAACGCCATCTAGTCTATAGTTAAAACGGATAGAGTATAGTGTATTTGCGATCGTTGGTTTTTGTCTTACGTCAGAACTCAGTAGATGGCAACAGTAAAATTCTAAAATCATAAGTCTCCATTCAATCATGATACTGATGACCTTGATCGGACATATTTAAAAAATTAAACTGTATGTTGGCATTACTGTGCAGTGCGCAGTCCTACACCTTGTTCCATTTAATCCATTCAGTAATATAGAGAATAGGACATACTCTTGAATTCTCTGATTGGCTGAAATTGGAGACTAGAGACACGATTACCCAATATGTAATTTTGGCTACTTAATACTGGCCATCTGTTGAATGACGTAGATTGAACAGAGTATAGTATGAAACTTGGATGAAATAATCAGCATGCAGAAAAATCTGCAGTTTTGTGAGAAATAACCAAATTAATGTTTTAGATGAAATGCTGTGGCGTAGATTCAAAAGAGGATTACAAAAAGGAATTAGGTATGTTTAATTTTCCTGGTGGTTGCTGTGGAAAGCCTACAGAGGAGTTATGTTCGTCCGCTGACAAACCCTACGAGAAGGGCTGTGGTGTTTTATTTTTCGATGCCTTGACTGAAGCTATTCAAGTAGTTGCCATAGTAGCTCTTGTCATTTGTGCTGTTGAGGTAAATATTTTTAACAATATATTTAAAAACTTTAGTCATGTAACAAGATTCTAAAATAATTTTTGGTTTCAGTTTTTGGGAGCAACCTTTGCTATTTGCTTAGCTAGGAAAAAGTGATTTTTATATTATTATTATTTTGTATTTTAAATAAATTATATATTGAGATGTCAATCTTCTAAAGGAGTTAGCTAACATTGTTTAATCGTCTTATTATAATAATAACAGTAAAATCCTATAAGGCCGAACAAACGGATATGTTACTAGTTTTAAAATATGGCCTATGGCAAATGGAATTTTTGACAACCTAAAAACAATAAATTGTCACTGCCCTTAAAAATTAGTTGTTTGACATTTGGAAAGATTGCTATATAAAATTTATTTTAAAAATTTGACGGCGCAATCACTTGCATTTTATTCTAACTAAATCGTTACTGATGTAACTTACGCACAGACACGAAAGTTTACTATTTTTTTTTTAAAAAACCTCTCAAGGATTAAATCCCAATTACAGAGAGGTTTACATATACTATTGAATATATCTTTCTGAAAAACAGTAAATTTACATTATTAAAGTTATAGTTTAATCATGGTTGCGACACCCAAGTTTCATAAACTAGTGGTTCAATAACAATAACAAATACCATCTTAAAAGATGAATTATATTCATATGGAGTGTCGTACCAAATTTCATTCAAATCGAACAAAGCGTTTCGTTATTATAAGCAAAACTATTTTTTTTAGAAGGACTTTGAAGCAGAATACTGGCTAAACGGTGCACTGTTGGATATAGGTAAGTTTAGGTACACTATTATTCACGAAAGATGACTATTCAAGGTCATTTGTTTGAAGAAAGAATACACATCACTTTATAGCAGTAGCTTAGCAACATTTTGTATTAGAAAGATTATTTGACCTATGTCTATTTAATTTATGTGGTGTGACAGATATACGTAGATAGTGGCATTACTTTCTAGCACACTATAAATAATAAATGACGTATGTCGTAGAATTACAGATACCTAATTATCTACTACACTGCCCTCTGTGCTAATATATATACCCTGTGACGTCGACGTTTAAATCAAATTATTATTCCTTGGTTTATAAGTAAGTCTATGTTTTTGTATTTTGTAAAAACATAAGTGAAGAACATAAATCTTTCAGAAATGCATTATTTAGAAAGAAACAATTTTCAAATGAATTATTCTTATTTTTTCAGTTAAAATGTGTCTGTAAATATTTCATGTTGCACGCCTATGCAAACGAAATGCAATGAAGTTATATGCAAGTAATATAATATCAGACGGCTCCCAAATGACCTTGAATCTTTCGTGAATAATAGTTTAAATCGTCTTATTTTGGGCCCAGGAATCTGTGGTTAAGCCAAGTCCCCCTATTTCCAAGACATTCTGTATAATTAAATATATTTTTTTTTAATTCTCTCGTTATTTAATTCTACTTTCAGAATGCTATGGTTAACAGAACAATATTTTTGACATATGTCAATATGACATATTTAAATTATGTTTATTATTTTAGAATAAAGCAAACCGTATTTAGAACGATACTGTAACGTTATCTGCATGTATTAATGAAGAGCATTATACTTTCATTTTATTTTATTTTCATTTTGTAGAGACCGTCGTTGACAAGTCAGTATAGTAATAATATTACCATACATATATTACTTAGTTACTAGCCTACTTTTGTACATGTAAACAATTGATTAATATCTTGTATACCGGTAATAGCTATTAACATACCTAGGAATGTTATGCACGTCATAACTGCCGGAGATGTCAGTTTGAAATCGGAGCTCGTAGGCTTGTTATGATTAATAACATCCGTGGTTTGTTCAATAGTTTATCGGTTTCAGAAAATTAGGACATTATTGATAAATACCATTTTTTTTAAATTCTCTCTTTAATGCTACTTTCATATTGCTATGGTTTACAGAACAATGGACCTTTCCAATTTAAGGGCTATCTCTTTCTATCGCTGCAAATAGTAAGAAAATGGCGCGAACAACTGCCAGTTGGGCTGTCAAACGAAACGTCAAAAATATTGCAGTCATTATAATACCTGTATTCTCAGTGAAAATTTGCATCGTTAGACATTTTACCTTCAATAAAAGCTTTTGTAACTTATTTCGATAAGATTTTTTAAAGTTATCCGAGATATTCTCACATTTTACGTCTGAATGTTTTAGAATCAAACGTCATAGATCTCAGTTGTTCTTACTATGCGCAGATCCCCATTGCGCATATCTTCTATCTCTTTAAATTGGAAAGGTCCATTATTTGACATATATATGACAAATATTCAAATTATGCGCTTTATTCCACATGTTTATTACTTTAGAATAAAGTAGACCGTATTTAGAACGATAGGCTAATGTTATCTGTATGTATTAATGAAGAGCATTATATTTTCATTTTATTTTATTTTCATTTTGTAGACCGGTGTTGACAAGTCAGTATGGTAATAATATTACCATACAGATACAGTTATTACTAAGTTACCAGCCTACTTTTATACATGTAAACAATGGAATAATATCCTGAAACCGGTAAACAAATATACCTATTGAATCCTTGAATTGTGCCTTTAATACATAAAACACTATATTACTTTGAGGACACCTTTATTTTTTTTATCTAATACAACAATAAAATACATGAAAACATTATTATTGATTCTCAATATGGAATTAATTTTGACAGTATACCGCATCTTCTGTGTTTGCGTAAATCCAACCTAAATATGCTGACACTCTAGTGTAAATTCCAGGTTGATCTGAAGCACATCCCATGCCCCAAGACACAATACCTACGAATAAAGTAAAATTTACAACAAGAAAGTTATTCTTTATTATTAGCAACAGAAGAAAATCATTCAAATAAAAGTTGTAGTAGAATTTTTTTAATCAGTGGTTTTCAAACTATAACATAAAGTTATATATTTTTTAAATGGAATGGTATATACCGTGTGTCTACTTTTTTTGTGGACCATAGGAAATACAATGCTAAAATTTTCATAATGCTGTAAATTCTGCCCTATTAATTTTAGAACAACAGTGTAAATACAAAAAATATACATTATTAAAAACTGCATCTAAAAAGTCCAAAATTATTATTTGCATGCGTTTCGTTTGCGAAAGAGAGGCAAAATAAAAGTAATTTTTAGCTACTTACAGAGTGCCATGAGCACTATCACAAAATTTTAAACAGTTGTATTGCTTGAATATGACAGATGACATCTGTCATAAAGTTTTTAAAATTATTGAATTCATTAAATTATTTATCAGTAAGCATGGATACATTTGCCATCGCAGAAAAAACTCAATAGAACAATATTAACAATTAAATATCAATTAGTCAACTTTTATCTGTCAAAGTCAAATAATATGACTAATTAAATTGCATATTTTGTCTTGCATGGCACTCTGTAAAAAGCTTAAAGACGGATATTTTATTTTACGTTTATCTCATGGCAAGAACCTACTGTATCAACAAATTTAGACTAACTTGATGCAGTATTTAATTCTGAACATTTTTTATGTTTACACTTTAGTTCTAAAATTAATAGGGCAGAATTTACAGCCATATGAAAATCTTACCATTGTATCTCCTATGGTCCATAAAAAAAGTAGACACACGGTATATACATTTTTAAGTCCATTCGATAGAAATATTCTATCGAATGAGTTTAAAAAATATATAGCATCTCATTAAAAAAATATAACATTATATTTTGAGAACAACTGGTTAAAAAATTCTTTTCTTCAATAAGTGAATGTTCCCCTTCATCTATTACAACTTTTATTTGAATGATTTTCTTCTATTTCCAATAATAAAGAAAATAATAGGTGTGTCCCGTATCCGAGAAACTCACTGTATATATATATATATATATATATATATATATATATATATATATATATATATATATATATATATATATATATATATATAATATGTACCTATTACTACTGCTTTTCCGGGGTCTGTTTCCAAGATTAGAGGACCGCCGCTATCGCCCTAAAAAATTATCTAACAATAAAAAAAAATCTGATGTGGCCAGCACATAACCTCTCGCCAGATTTTTTACCTGGTTGTACACATAAAACAAAAAATATTTTTAAGTACAAATACATATATTCATGTCTGACTACAAAATAATTCTCACATATATTTGCAAAATCTATGGAATATTTTAATATAAATTATGTACAATACATACATTTTCTTTATATTCAATAGCCTGAAATTTTCTTTTTCTACTTTCCTTTCCTTTTTCTTTATATTCGCATTTTTTCGCAAATTCCTTTTATATATTCTTTTTTACGTATATTCTTTTGCGTTGTTAACTTTTTTTTATTTTCATAATATACAGTTTGATCTAAGATTTTTTACATCAAATTATTTTATATGCATTTCTTTATCTCTAAATCTATAGAAGATATAATAATGAATTTATAATTATCGAATAAAGAATTTAGCGTTCTTTAATATAAGTATTTACATAAATTTTCGATAAATAATATTTAGATGATTTTTTTCTTGTAACTACTACATCCGGTTGTCCAATTGTTACCAACACTTAATCACCTCTTCCCATTATTGATAGTTTGAGGAATCCGTAGTTAAAAATGTTTTAAGTCTTATAGTATTTGAGAAATCGTGGATTCAACATCCACACTCACATCCACACACACACACACACACACACACACACACACACACACACACACACACACACGCACGCACGCACGCAAGCACACACACACACACACACACACACACACGCACGCAAGCACACACACACACACACACACACACACACACACACACACACACACACACACACACACACACACGCACGCAAGCAAAGCACACACACACACACACACACACACACACATACACACACGCACGCACGCACGCCCGCCCCTCCCAAAAAATTAATATAGCAGTAAATTAGATTTATTTTAATTTTAATATTTCTGCTTGGTCTTTTATGATCTTTCACTAGCTTTCTAATAAATCTTCCTCATCTTCAAATAATGAAATAAAATATTAAAAATGTAGGTTTTGTTTAAAGATAATTATTTCAGTACAAAACTAATCCTATTTACAACTATGTGTTACTGAAGTATAAAAACATGTTGGTTCAGTGAACCAGGTTTGTTAACCCGAAATTAGTGGATTCAGTTCCGGTTCAGGTTCATGTCGACCAAATTAACAGTGTTTCGGGTTCTGGTTCAGGTTCAGAAAAAGATGGGTTCGGAACGGTTTTCGGTTCGGTTTCCAGTCCCTGATAAATAGCGTTTTATTCACTTGTCAATTTAAATTAGAAAATACTATTAAATTATTAATTATATAATAATAATAATAATAATAATAATAATAATAATAATAATAATAATAATAATAATAATAATAATAATAATAATAATAATAATAATAAAATAAAATGAAACAATTTTTTATTTTGAGACCTGAAATTTGAGGCCCCCTCGATTTAAAAGTCCCCAAGCGCGCGCTTCCTGCGCCTATGCGGAAATTCGCCACTATTTATTATTGATACTCACTTGACAAGAGTCTGTGTTGTTTCTAAACGCACACATTACTGTCGGTGTCATATATTTCCCCATTTTTGATTCTTTGCATATTCCTTCTGGGTATACCTTTACAACGGTTTCTCTCAAAAGATTAGAAGTACTCCTGCTATCTCCTAATCTACCCCACCCTGCTACTGTAGCGAAGGCATTTTCATACTTCTCATCTAGAAATTACAAATTATTATTCGGATAAGTACGTTCTATCGATGAGTACAAAACAAAACTACACTGCATTGTAGCAGTTGTTAAAGCCTCAGCAGTCAACAAACAACTGAAATCTACTTTCAAACTGCCGTCAACTCATTAGGTCTGTTCGTTTGTATTACACTAACTTGTACAACATGTACTGAGAATTCGTCATTAGTGCAGTTTAGTACAAAATAATACACTTATTTTCTAAATACAAATGAACACAAATTAGACAAGTTAGTGCAAATTATAGGTTAACTAGCAAAAATAATAATAGTTTTCATTGGAGAGGATTTTTTCATGTTCATCTCTTACAAGAAAACATTTATTTTGATTCATATTTAGATTAGATTTCGTTTTTTGGAAAAAATATAATGCCAATTACAAGTTCACATCAGCCTGTTTGTCAAATTACTGTGACGTTATAAACTGCACTAAGTGTACTAGCTCGGGAGGTAGTACAGTTCTGACAAGTTAGTGCAATACGCACGACTACAAACGAACATATTGCAGACAATTTAGAAACCACAAACGAACATATTTTTCACAAAATTACAAGTTCGTGCAGCTAGAACCATACAAACGAACAGGCCTATTGACTTTCAAAGTGACAGTCACACCCCACACATGGATTGGCCAGAGACTAAGAATCACGTGTGAGCCCGCGATGGAGTAGAAAATAGCTATTTATGTAATAAGTTGCGAAAGAAATGTGTTTTAAGCACGTGACGTGAAAATTATCCTACGAGGAGTAGCCAAGTTGGATAACACGTCTAGAGCTTAAAACTCGATTTCGCAACGTATTCGATACAAGATTTTTTATACTAGCGTTTTAAAACATTATATTTATTCTCAAATGTCAACATGTTGAATTTTTCAAAATTTAAAAGTAGGCAGGCATCAGTTTCATCTTTTTGTTGCCATGGGATTCAATATGTTGTTTAATAAACATTGATGTCAACGTGCTCGGTGTATAATTTTTTTGAGAATTTTTAGTAATAAATTTACTTAAAATGAGTGACTCTGATATTGAAAATGGTGCAGAGGCTGCATTGGCTACACTGGTTCCAGGAAAATCAAAAAAATTGTATGAAGAAACTTACAAAAAAATTGACAGTTGGTGTGCGGAGAAAAACGTTGGGCACATTACAGAAAAGGTAGTTTTAGCCTATTTTTCGAAATTATCATCCATTTATAAGCCATCAAATGTTCAATTTAGTAATATAAGTAATTGCGTTGTAAATATTTATCATAAATAAACAGTTATAATAGGTACACTGAGAAAAATGTCTGGTTTTTAGCAAATAAATATTCATAATTAAGGGGTACTTCATTGACTTAATTATTGCAACCTTGCAACAAATACAATTTAATCTTTAATATAAAATACATTTTATTCATTCAGTTATATTATTTATTTGACAGTCATTTATTTAATTTAATTTTTTCAAATAAACTAATATATTTATGTTTAGTATTTTAAATTGAGATTTTTTATAAATAAATTTATAATTTTCTGAAATATTTATTCGTTTCTTACAAATATGTAATTGTTTAGAATTAATTTCATAATATATTTGTGTAAACTTTATATTACTTACAATGAAAAATAGTTTTTATTGTATGAATCTATATTTATTTGTCACAAATAAATATTATTTGTGGCAAAATGATATTTCCATTTAGTGAAAAATGTTCTACTTGTCAAATGACGATTTTAAGTGGTGCCTTGTATGAACTTGTTCATTTGTTGTATCTTGTTTATGGTGGTGTTTTTCATTCGTGTGCTAAAAAGTAGTGAATACGGGTGACGAAACTGTGAAAAATATACTTCTTGAGTGGAGTTTTGGATATTTGCTTTGCACTTTTCAGTGTATCTTTTATGCCAGAACACATGCAGCGGTACCTGTACAGAGTGTGTATTTATACTTTTATAATTTTTTATTATATGTACATTAATATTCTTAAGGATAAAATTTGTGAGTTAATAAAAATATGGTGTACGAAAAAAATAAATATACTGGTCTTTATTTAATTGTTTTCCTTCAATTTAAATCTATTTAGAGTGGACAGGTTACGATAGGTAGGTACATAAACTTGATTCAAATAAATTATATATCCAATAGTAATGCAATAAATTTTAGCGCAATTAAAATAATTCTTAACGTAAATAAATGCATAGTTCTCATGAAATAGAAAATATAATTGATCTTAATATATATTTATTTGAGACAAATAAATGCTTCAAATAAATTATTACATTACTTCAATTGTAGATATATTTGGATCTATTCAAGTTTAGGATTTATTTGTAACAAATAAATTTACAGTTCACGTAATTATATCTTTTTCTCAGTGTATTTAGTACTTTTACTTTTACGCATTAAACTGTCATTTTTAAGCACTAGTGCTTAAAAGTACTTCATTTAACAACGGAAATGACAATTGAAAAGTTGTTGTTATAATACGCTAGTATAAAAAAATATTTTACCTTTATCGGGCAAACATACAGGTAGGACTGTGACACTGTAAGTAATAGGGCGATCTACTTTTATCAAGGCAATGTCGTTTTCGTCGTACAATTTATAGGTGTAAAAACCATGATGAAGAATAAATCTGTCCACGTTGTAGATATCTTGTTCCATCCTATTTCCAAGGTCATGAGCTCCTACATGGATTTGCATTACTTCTTTCTTTGACCTTCAAATATTGAAATAAAATGTAAAATAATAATTACTAACAATAAGGTAAAAATGGCAATGGCAAAGAAGATAAAGACCCGTACTATACACTCTTCATAAAAAAGTAATGTAAAAGTACCTATAGGGCATCCAGCCAGTCAAAGGGTTTACGTCATAAATGTAATATCACTAGAAACAATGACGTCGTGTGTTATAGTTATTAACGTCATAAGGCTGATATGTAGCAAATAACAGATGAGGTTGAATGTTGTAAAATCGAGGCGATAGCGGAGATTTTATAATCAACCGTGTCTGTTATTTGTATATCAGCCGTGTGACGTTCAGTATTTTTCATAATAACATAAAATATCTTCTTAAAATTCTATTTTTTATGGCATGTTGACAGGTGACAACTCTTCATGACAATTTCATGACGCTGCGATTTTTTTTGGAACACATGATTTTTAATAATTGTACTGTTATAAAAAATAACGACCGTGGCTGTTTTGATGCATATATCGGTTGAGCATACAGTACTGTTAAAGCACATTTAACAGTACGGTATTGTGAAAATAAGTTTAATAAGTTATTGTACAACGATTACGATCAACTTGAGCTTCACGTCATTGATTTCTGAACCGCAAAATAACAAGTTATTATGTATTTATCTCTGTCTTACTTATGGTTTCCTTCATTCTTTCGTTGATAGGTATGTCTAAAAGCTTCATCTTTGTTTTATGGCTCATACTATTTACGCTAACTGTAAAGTTTCATTTTGAACTAAAAATGTGAAATATCTGAAATTTAGGTTTGACATTTTAGATGTGTCAATGTCATTGTTATGTTTATAATTTATTGGTAATATTTATCTTTTCTTGCAATGAATTTCGTTCTTCGGTAAGTATAATCTTAGAAATAATCGTAAAATGAAGTAGTATTTTAGTTTAAGAATGGAATAATCCACCCAAAATATCACAAAAACTTAATCTCAATACAGGTTGAGAAGTATACATATAATATACTATTATTCACGAAAGATGATTATTCAAGGTCATTTGTTCGAAGAAAGAATACACATCACTTTACAGCAGTAGCTTAGCAACATTTTGTATTAGAAAGAGAAAGATTATTTGATCTGTCTAATTAATTAATGTGGTGTGACAGATATACGTAAATAGTGGCATTACTTTCTAACACACTATAAATAACAATGACGTATGTCATAGAATTACAGATACCTAATTATCTACTACACTGCCTAAAAATGAATAATAGATGGAGTCTAAGGTTAAATATAACTAAAACTATTATAATTACCCCTTAACCTTAAAATTAATTTTAATAAAAACTAAATTCGTATTTCGAGAACTGAGTTCTCATCATCCGTATTACAACAAGGGAAAGTTAAACAGAGTAGTTAAGATTACTCAACATGTCAACCATGCCAGAGGCCCTAACAACTCTGGCATCCAGGCACGAGTAAATATATAGACCTGTCAATAAAATATATCAATATAATATATCGTTCTAATTTACCTACCTGTTGTTCTAATTACAACAGTTTCTTCTGAGTTAAGTATTTGTGAGTTGTTTCTTGTGCTACAGAATTACTGTGCTCAATTACCGAATAGGCTGACTAGGCTGCAGCCTAGGGCGCAGAGATTTTGGGGGCGCACAATTTTCTCATTTTATTATAGTTTTATGGGCACTTTGATTTGGTTAGAGCTAAGACGACCTAAACCAGGCCCTGAGTATTATTGGTTTGTTTTAATAAGTCTTATACGATAATTCATCTGCATGTTTTGTATACAGTAAGTTATGGAACACGCATTGCATTTACTAGGATAAATTAGTACTCCATGTAAACTTAGGAATAAGTGAAGTCATTATCTAGTAATATTAATTGATGACGTGCGTCTTCTGCTTGTTCATTTTTAGTATAATGTGAAAGTTCAGAATTGCCTATAATAAAAAAAATAATCGTCATTTTACAAAAATTAATAAAATTTTACTTAATAATAATATTTCCAAATGTAATTATTTCTATTAATAGTTTCAAATACATAATAATAATAGTAATAATAATAATAGAAAAACCAATAAAATACCGCAAATAAAATATATTTAAAAATATATAGAAAATTTCAAAAATCCCTAAACGATGACGTAAACCCATTGTCTGGCGATACTCTATTATTTTTCTCAAAACTTTAGTTACATACGTTATTGATTGGATGACGCACAATTTGATAATGAAATTCTATATAATAATTCATACCATCTTACACAGTGGCCTGCTGATAGTATATACAAGTTGTTGATAATCGCTCCCCCGCAGAAAATGTTTCCATTATAGTAAATAGCAACAATCCATGGGAAGCGATGTGGATCTGATACCCAGCCATTTACAATTCGGCTGGTACCTCCTAGTACTCCGCATTCTATAAACAAGCAATATAATATTATCGCAGTGCTGTTTAGGATTACGATCCGCAACTTTTTTAAAGAAATAAAATTTCAAATAACACTTATAATTATATTCTTACAAGTAAGGAAGGTAAACTATTATTCACGAAAGATGACTATTCAAGGTCATTTGTGAGCCAACTGATATATTACTTGCAGATAACTTCATTGCATTTCATATGCATAGGCGTGCAACATGAAGTATTTATGGACATATTTTAACTAAAAAAATAAGACTAATTTATTTGAAAATTATGTTTCTTTCTAAATAATGTCTTTCTGAAAGATTTATGTTATTCACTCATGTTTTCGCAAAATTCAAAAACATAGTCTTAACTATAAACCAAGTAATAATAATTTCATTTAAACTGCAACGCCACTGTGTAAATATTAGCACAGAGGGCAGTGTAGTAGATAGGTATCTGTAATTCTACGACATACGTCATTATTATTTATAATGTGTTAGAAAGTAATGCCACTATTTACGTGTATCTGTCATACCACATAAATTAAATAGACATAGGTGAAATAATCTTTTTCTTTCTAATACAAAATGTTGCTAAGCTACTGCTGTAAAGTGATGTGTATTCTTTCTTCGAACAAATAACCTTGAATAGTCATCTTTCGTGAATAATAGTTTATTGTCTTTAACCCTGCGTTAGTGCGTTGGGGTGTACATAACCCCATTAGTTTTAATTTATTTTTCTCCAACACTATTTTGGAAACTATACATTCCACAAGCAAAAATTATGTTGGACTCAATATTATTCCATCAAACCGTTTGGTATAATTCCGTATGCCGTTTGGAATAATTCCACACGGCTTGTTTGTTCTGAGGTACATTTATAACCAGGGTATGGCCATGGCGTGGCTCACGTTTCGTCCGCCATTACCGGGACATCTGTTATATGTGTTGTTCTTGCGCAAATTATTATGTATTTTCGTGGATATTTGTTTTATTTTAATGAAACACATTTAATTATCATTTTAATACGTATTTATAGTGTAAGTAATATATTTTATTTTATTTACTTGTGTAGTTTGTTAAGATTCCCACCACGATTACTGACATATTGAAAACAACTATAAATTACCAATATTAAGCACAATCATTTAAATTTTAAAAGGTAAGTTTAGAATATACAATTATTATGTAAATAAGAACTACAGATATTAAATTGGATGTGATAATAACAACCCATGTCATATATTCTACATAACCTCTATAAATTAATGAATTTTTATTACCTTTATAAATTCACAGTGTGATAATTTAATATTCTTTTATAATATAATATCACATTTATTACAAATAAATAAGGAAATGAATTACCGACAATGGCGGCAATCTTGGCCCATGGCCATACCCTGGTTATAAAGGTACCCTAGCTTGTTCTGATCGTGTACGCACTCTACTGCCTAACATTTAAATCATAATATTGTGTACTACTACTTACCACAATTAGCTATCCTTATTTGCTGTGCCTGTATTAACAGAAGAAAGTTTTAAAAAAATGTAAGAAATTTCTCTACTGTAATGTGGATAAGGTGTTAATAATTATTCGAAATTTCATTCAAACAGCATTCACCGAAGTTTCGGTGCACACCTACACCTTCTTCAGGGTAGTAAGATCTTACAAATTGTTACAATTCATGTACATTTTGAAGCCCCCTCGATTGGCCATAAGCCACTGTCATTCGGTAGTCGTTTTTAAGAGAAAAAGGATCTATATTTAACTTTTTGAATGTCTAATTGTATGAATGTGTTCTATGTACATGAATTGTAACAATTTGTGAAATCTTACTACCCTGAAAAAGGTACAGTGTGCACCGAAACGTCGGTGTAATAAGAAGAATAAATGCTGTTTGACTGAGATTTCGTGTAACCTTATTTTTAAGAAAATATTTACAATATTACGTACTTCTACAGGAGTAATGTAAAAAATAATAGTGCATTCCTGAGATCATTTTGAGTAAAAAAATTATATGAAGGTATGTCCGGAAACTTTTCGTTACCGAGTTACAGCCCTTTAAAAGTGCAACTCATCAAGACATATTACATCTGTACATCAAATAAATTCAATATCTTACTATGCGGTAATAGATGGCAGAAAATTCAAATTGCAAGTTAGTAGTTATTATAAACTTCACGTGTTTTTTGGTCATACCAGTATATTTTTAAGTAATAGCCTTGGTAATTAGTGAGTTAGAGTGACTAAATTTTTTAATAAATACTACCATTCATATGTTTAAGTCTCAAAGGACAAACACATGTCAAGTAGCATAATTTTTACCTCTCGCTAAGAGAGGTATTGAATTCATGCTAAAAATCGCATATCCAGATTTTAGTGAATAAGCACGTTTTAAGGTCCCTAGAATCCGATTATAACATTTTTACGATGATGTCCGTATGTGTGTGTGTGTGTGTGTGTATGTCACTTTGACGTTTAACCTAATGTGACAATCAAAATGGCCGCGTTAATGAAACACTGACGTCACTAGACAAGGGACGAGACGGAGAAAATCTGCCGCGTTTTGATCAATGTCATTTTTAATAGCAATTTTTTCAGTATTAAAGATCGATTTGAGGAAAAATAAAAAATACGGGTCTATTATTTTTCATTACTCTATCGGTTAAAGTTAAAAATGAAAATTGTGCATGACCTCATTTCTTTGTTTCTTCATTGTTACCTACATTTATTGAATACTTACTTGATTTTTTCTAAATATTTAAATACCTCAAAAACACTACATTTATCAAGTTTTAGCATGAGTATAGTTTTAGTGCATTTAAATTAGAAGTCTCCTAATGCCAAGCTTCAAAACTTTACTGCTATTGGAACCAGAGTTATCAATAAAAAGGTGTCTGATGATGTGCACTTTCAAATGGCTATAATTCAGTAACAATACCGGATAAACCTTCTTATAACATTTTTTACTTAAAATACAGTGTGTTCAAAAAAATTCCTAACTCGGAGTAGGCGATGAACAAAGAAACGTATGTCATTTTAAAAAATATTTAATTAAATGTCAATTTGACATGAAATATTGTCAAATATGTTATGTAAGAAATCAAAGCTTTTCTTTTTAAATCTTTTTATAGAAATGGAAACAAATAAGAAAACAGCGAATGTCAATAGACTTCTTGAATGTCTTTTCTCCCTAAAATTACATTTCAAGATCATTTTTGACATCTTAACTTTTGAAATGAATAATGATCAGACATACGTTTCTCTGTTCATAGCCTACTCCGAGTTAGGAATTTTATTGAAAACACTGTAGCTCCCCCAATATATGGTTTTATTTTGGCATACTCTTTATGAATCACCCTGTATTGTCATTATCGAAATCTACGATTGGAAGCAGATTTGTTCACCCAGAAATGGGTAATAAGCCATGATGATACACTTATTTATATTTATTTGTTATACAAACCTGGCACACAGTTAAAATAAATGCAAAGATTGCCCATTTGTACCAAACCATATTGAAAAACAAACACGACTGATGTGGCAATTTCAAAAATTATATTTAATTACATTCAAATTTCAATAAGTTTCTTATCTTTAATAGAAATTTGAACCATGACATTTATTAATTGGAAAATATATGTTTATATTGTTTTATTTTGAAATTTGAATAGATTTTTTATCTTTAAGGTTTTGTTATCAAAATGTATTGTGCAATATTTTACAGTAATATATTTTTAAGATTATATATTCAACAAGGAAATCAAAAACAATTCATTTTTCGTGTATAATAAAAGTTGTATAGAGCATGAAATTCTGCCTCCAACTCAATAAGCAAAATTAACTTCAAATGCTTTGTATAACGGCAGAAAATAGGTATAAAAATGTCGAAAATAGCCTCAAAAATGGCGATAGCCATGGAATTTAACAAAAAATTTAACAAACGTTTAACGTTTTATCTGTTATGTTGGCTTAATTTATTTTTATGAAGTATTATTTATAATTTCGGTTCAAATAAATAATGATCTTGTTACGTCACAAACTAGTAGTTAATTAATTTAAATGTGTTATAATACACTATTTATATAGTTCGGATATAGTAATTTGGGGGTTGGTTGTATTTGATATTCAGAGGTTATTCTAACGTGCAGTTGGACACAAAATGTGCAGTAGGAAAAGCAAATTGTGCAGTGGGAAATTAAAATCTGTGCAGTTATTTTTCATTTATTACGAATAAACCAAATAAAGTTTTAAAAAAAAACGTAAACTAAAAATAATATAGGATTTATATTTATACAGTATGTTTTTAAACCTGTGCCACAAATTTTAAGGCTATATAGTACTGACCAAAATGAGTAAAATAAATCAGCATAGGTCCGATCTTCAATAGTTTCTGAGGTACAGTGAAAAATGAGTTATTATGGAGTTATCTCTAATATCTCGAAAACTATACGTAAGTTACGGCTTGTCAGCCTTATCAAAAATAATAATTATACTCATTTAAATGTTGTGGCGACCTTGGCCATTATTTACTGGCATATACAAAATTTCATTCGATCGCTATCTTTGTCAGTTTTTCTTCGATTTTTTGTTTTCCTCGGAAACAATTGAAGATCAGACCTATGATGATTCAGCTTTTTTACTCATTTTGATCTGTACTATATACGCTTAAAATTTGTGACACAGGTTTAGAAACACCCTATATAAGCACTAAAATTGTGCCAGCTTTTCTCTCAACCTTATCTACCGATTTTTCGCTTGCCTCATCCTCATCATTGGCATTGGCCTCAGCAAAAATACTATTGTACCATCTTTGTTGTTTGGCTTTAGGGGTTGCCTTGACTCTGTGCTCACGCTTATTTAACCAAATCATTGTGGCTTGCCGGGGATCTCACTCTGACAGAGAAGGCATATTGTAATAAATATAATATATAATATTTATTTCCTTGTGATCATTTGTACATGATATGGAAATGGTCATAAATCAGTATACATTAGTATTAGATAAATAATTTTTTACAATATTTGTATGATCTTAATGAGACATATATTCTTCAGTTGAATAGAAACATTTATTAATTAGATATAGTTGCAATAGTTCTTTAAATTTTTTTATTTGAGAAATTGTTTTGACGGCTTTAGGTAGTTTATTATAGAAAAGTGCACCTATGTAATAAATGTTTTTTCAAACATAGTAGAGTTATGGTGTTGCAATATTAATTCGTTTTTATTACGTGTGTCGTACGTGTGATAGTTGTAGTGTTTTCCGAAATTGTTAAAATTTTTCTTTACAAAGATTAGTACATTGTATATATAGACACACGGAAAAGTTAATATTTTTTGTTCAACAAAAGCGTTTCTGCAACTATCACACCATGCATGATAGACCAGACATATAACGCAGTGCTCTTTTCTGTGTTATAAACACTCTAGAAGCGTCAGTGGCTGAACCCCAATAGATAATGCCGTAATTAATTAAAGAATAAAATTTAGCGTAATAATAAGATTTCACAGTATGCGTGTTAACAATATCTGCTAGGCGTTTTATGGCATAACATGCTGTATTGAGTTTAGTACATATGTATTCAACATGTGCGTTATAAGTCATGGATTCATCAATCTTTATACCCAGTAATTTTGTACATTTAGTTTGCTGTAGAGATTTTCCATTACACTTAATCAAAATGCTTGCACTATTGTCTGGCCTATTACAAAATTTCATTACATGAGATTTTTCATTGTTGAGTATGAGTTTATTTCTACTTAACCATTCAGAAATATTGAAAATAGTATCATTTGCTTGGTGAATAGCGGAAGGAAGAGACGAGTCGAAATTAAGTAGAGATAAATCATCTGCGTATAGGACAAAACGACCACTTTTAATACATAGTTTAATGTCATTTATATGTAATAAAAACAATAAAGGTCCAAGTATTGATCCTTGTGGTACTCCCATTTTATTAATACATACTGTGGATTGTACTAGATTAATCTCAACTACTTGCTCGCGATTATGTAAATAGGAATGAAGCCAATTGTGGCAAGTACCACGTAGACCATACTTTTCACATTTCTTTAATAATATTTCATGATCTATACAATCAAATGCTTTAGATAAATCAATGAAAGTACCAACAATTATTTGTTTCTTGTCTACCATCGAGAATATTGTTTCTGTTAATTCTGCTAAAGCCGTAATACAATCGAATCCCTTTTGAAAGCCATGTTGCTCCTTAATTATAATTTTATGTTTATCAATAAATGATTGAATTCTTATATGCATAACTTTTTCAAATATTTTATGAAAAGGCATTTTCGGAATCTACCGACAAGCTATTCCGAGAGTATTTCTGGTACTTATAAGTCTTTCCACATCCGCACTATGCGGTTTGGCAGCCAAAATCCGCGCGAAAATTTTAGTTACCGTAAGCAATTCCGAAGAAATAGTTATGAACTTAACTAACACTAGAACCGTCAGTTTCCGCAACTTTTCTATTTAAGTTGAGTTAAACAAAGATCTTTCCCTAAAATATTATAAACTTACAGCTATTTACTTCCTTTATGTGCAGTGGAAAAAAATCCTTAGAATAACCTCTGTTGATATTAGAGAAAGAGTATTAGCAATAAAACTGTGTTTGTTCCATATTTGATTTCTATATTTTTTTATCATCGTAATAATTCAGAAGTGGGATAAAGAATCCGGCTTTAACTCTATTAAAATAAAATGTCGAAAAAGTTAGATAGAGTGATAGTTCTGATGATTGTGATAGTGATGGTGAAAGCTCTACATATACGGAGCTTTTTGAAGAGATTTTAAGAAAAAGCGTTTAGAAGTCTAGACCATGACAATGTACTCTCGTCAAATAATAACAGGCAAGGTTTTGAGATACGAGTAATGTCACTATTCGATACGTAATAATTTGGATAAATAAAATTCAACTATAATTATAGAGAAATAACAATTGGAACGCAGAAATATATGCGTATGTTACGTGGAATCACAATAGAAGGCTTAACAAAGTTGTGGCACAGCAATAGACCAGAAAAGTGTAACGGTCAATTTTACTCCCCATGTATTTCTTACCTAGGAAATTTTACCTCCACTTTAATGGCCGAGAAATCTCATAAAAGTAAATCTCTTATGCAAAACATTATATATACCTCCTAGAATGATCCTTTATCTCTAGATTCGTACAATAATATTCACATGAGCTGTGCACAGTTTATAATTATTTAAATAAAAATACAACACTACAAAATTCAATGAACGTATATCTCGATTGGTCCTACAACTTCGGTACGTAGCCAATCGCAGCTAGCGATGCACAACGAGGCGAGAGTACTGTCGCATCTCGTCTCGTCTCGTTGCATTATGCGACACGAGAACGAGAGCGAGATTGCAATTTAAAATTCGAGGCGAGATCGATATAACAACTGCGGGAAGCGAAAAAATCTCGCGAGATCTCGCGAGAGTCTCGCAATAAAAAGTATTTGTAACTTTATAGCTTTGATTCATAAATTCAATGAAAAATGCACCGTACAGGGAGTGGAGTCAACGGTAATTCGTGCATAGAACACGTGAATGTGAAAATTATTTGAATTGACTATATTTTTTTGGGTCTATCTAGAGTCGAATGATATCGGTCGCAGAGCGAGGAAATGCAAAATAAAGACTAAATCGGTTTTGCATCTAGTTTTTCTCCAACATTTCAGCCCCTAATTTCATCCCAGTTAAAACTACGGTTAATAAAATTCTTGCCGTCCCTGAAAAGTAAAGGATCTTATATTAAGCGTCGATAGGAGCCAACACGGAGTGAAGCGGAGTGATTGGTTGCCAGCGGGTTCCCAGTGTAGCACTTTTTTATGAGTAAATCTTATTTAAATAGTGGCATATAGTTAATGATAAAGTGTAGAAACTTTAAGTTACAAAAAATATATTTTTTAATGTTTAATTAGCTTTACTGATGACAGAATGTATTAACAGATGTTCGTATTGAAATAATTTGGTGACTAGAATTTAGTGTTTCGTCTCTTTATTATAGTTATACGATTGTAAATACTCGGAATACGGAACGATTGGTGCGAACTGAGGTAAATACGTAGTGCGCAAGCGCTTATTTTTACAGCGAGACTCTCGCGCGAAAACGAGACGAGACCCAAAAAAATGTGCGAGAACGAGAGCGAGATCGATATTTTATATTTCTCGTCTCGTCTCGCCTCGCGTGCATCACTAATCGTAGCGTAGCTTGTGTTGCACTTGACGTATTTACAGGCAGGTGAGGGACTATCTACGACATACGGAATTTTAACTTACACGTAACATTTTATTATTTAATAATTTTCTTACTCTATCTTTTCAAGGATTTTAAACAGTTGCAATCTATTAGTGAATAAACAAACTATCAAATCCTTAACAAGAACTGCTTAATTTCTTTTATAAAATATCTTTTTTTTTGCAGTAAAATCACACAAACTATATATGAACTCGCTCCAAAAATGTCACAGTAATTATTTTGCGTAAGATTATTTTTGTTAAATTTATTATGTTTTGTCTCTAATTAGGTATTTAGGTACGTAACCGATGCTGTTGGATAAGAGCTACATTAATGATACTGGTATTCACGTATTTTATTTCAGTTTATTTATAGATTTCAGTGTGAGAACATCGATATCGTAGTGATTGATTTGTGTAGTGATTCAGGTGAGTGAGTTGTCTCACACACACTTTTGGTCCACGATAACAAGAGTAAATGCAGATACGGATTTGTATGATTATTCTCTTACTTTACTGCGTTGTCCATTATCCTAATCCTTGTTGATCGGTCGTGCCCGGTAGAGCCTCCAGCAGAGGTTATTCTAACGTGCAGTTGGACACAAAATGCGCAGTACGAAAAGCAAATTGTGCAGTGGGAAATTAAAATCTGTGCAGTTGTTTTTCATTTATTACGAATACGGCAAATAATTTGTTAAAAAAAAATTAAAATAATATAGAATTTATATTTATACAGGCTGTTTCCAAACCTGTGTCACAAATTTTAAGGGTTTATAGTACTGGCCAAAATTAGTAAAAAAGCTTAATCAGCATAGGTCCGATCTTCAATAGTTTCCGAGATATAAGGCTGGGAAAAATGAGTTTTAATGTTGTGGCGACTTTGGTCCGTTTTTCTTCGATTATTCGTTTTTATCGGAAACAGTTGAAGATCAGACCTATAATGATTCAGCTTTTTTAAATTCGTGACACAGATTTAGAAACATCCTGTATAAGCACTAAAATTGTGCTAGTTTTTCCTTCAGCCTTATCTACAGACTCTTCGCTTGCCTCATCCTCATCATTGGCATTGGCCTCAGCAAAAATACCTTTGTACCATCTTTGTTGTTTGGCTTTCGGGGTTGCCTTCACTCTGTGCTCACGCTTATTTAATCAAATCATTGTGGCTTGCCGGGGATCTCACTTTGACAGAAAAGGCATGTTGTAATAAATATACAAAAACGCATTTTCGGAATCTACCGACAAGCTATTACGAGACACGATTTTTAGAGTATTGCAGGTACTTATAAGTCTTTCCACATCCGCGCTAACGCGGTTTAGCAGCCAAAATTCATGCGAAAATTTTAGTTTCCGTAAGGAATTCCGAAGAAATAGTTAAGAACTAACTCTGGAAGCGTCAGTTTTCGCTACTTTTCTGCTTGTATGTTCTAATATTTCGTTATAATCCAACTTGAATTAAGTTAAACAAATATTTTTCCCTAAAATATTAAAAACCTACAGCGATTTATGCGATTTATGTGCAGTGGAAAAAAATCCTTAGAATAACCTCTGGCCTCCAGGTGTGATGAGAGAGCTATAAGGGTAACCAGGAATGCGATCTATGTGTCCACGATTGCTAGCCTCGTGGGTGTTCGCTGATTGACCGCGTGGTAACGGCAGGGATGGTTTTATCCTGGTTTTGTAACTATGCCCCTAAGGCCGAAGTAAAGCCACTAGGGTTGATCAGCACCTGAGCGGAATTCGGATTAGGGTAGCTCCCTATTCCCAGGGGTGGTAATGGCAAGGTTGGTTGTGTAACCATATTTTGGTACCGGTATAAACCACACCGCTCAGAGGTGGCAATGGCAGGTACAGTTAAGTATATGTACGCGTAAATCCGGGGCCACAGTGGTAATAGCAGGTACAGTTGAGTATATGTACGCGTAAGTCCGGGGCCACACTGCTATTGAGTAGCAGGTATGCGTTTCGCATAAGGTGACATTCCATTTTTCCTGTTCTATTGGACTTTGTTGCATACGTGTGTTATTTTTCGTGTGATTTTGCAATACATTCGTTTGTGGTGGATGCGCGTGTATTTTGTGAATGATTGACTCCTCACTGAGTATTTCTCATGTGTTAATTCTTTTGCAGAAATAATCACGGCGTGGATGAGGATTCCGCGTGACCGGGTTCGGCCAGGCGACGGTCATCTAGATTTGCTATTTTTTTGTATTAATACTGTATATACTGGTTTGGGAGATAAATGTGTTTTAATATGCTTATTTTCAGCGCTAACATTTAATCGTAATTTATAATAAAAACAAATTCTAATCTTACTTTTCTGGTCTATTTAAGCAGTTACAATAAATCTTGTTCACAATGAAAACATGAGTTGCTATTAGGTTAATGGATTACCTATTCTCCAATACAACAGGATATTTAGATTTTCATTTCAAAATTGAATTTTTCGCAATTTCATTCATATTTCTAATTGTTTTTAAAAATTACGAACATTTATGCATATTAGTTAACATTATTGTCTATAAAAAACATAGCGTGGTTCCTGATGATTGGAAAAAAGCTGTTATTTGTCCATTATTCAAAGGCAAAGGCAGTTCGAGTGAATGTACGAATTTTCGCGCGATAAGTATGTTGAGTGTATTCGGGAAACTTTTTGGTAAGGTTTTAATTCATCAGGTGCGAACCTTAACAATTTTAAAAATTAGTGACGTTCAGGGTGGCTTTTTGCCTGAGAGCGGATGTGTCGATCAATTGTTTGCTCTTCGTACAATTGTTGAGAAGTCATTTGACAAGAACAAGAAGGTGTTCTGTGGCTTTCTTGATCTAAAAAAGGCGTATGATAGTGTTCTTCGAGATACTTTGTGGGATGTACTCAGGGAGTACGGCGTGAATGGAAACTTGCTGGGAGCTATTCGTGCATTGTATGAGGGTAGTGAGGCTGCTGTGAGAATAGATGGTAGGTTGAGTGATTGGTTTCGTATAAATGTTGGTGTGAAACAGGGCTGTGGTATGTCTCCGTGATTGTTTAATTTGTATATGGATGTGTTGTTGCGGAGAGCATTGAGTGAAATGGATGGTGTACAAATTGGTGAAAGTATTGTGCCTGCGTTAGCGTACGCGGATGATGTAGTTGTTTTAGGTGAAAATGAAGAGCAACTCAGAAGAATGATAGAGAGAATACATTTAGTTGGAAGAAGTATGAATCTGGAGTTGAATGTTGATAAATCCAAGGTGTTAGTATTTGAAAGGAGTAAATTGGTGACTGTGTGCAATGTGTTGGTGGATGGAGTGAAACTGGAGCAAGTGAATGAGTTTGTATATTTGGGTAGCATGAGGTCAAGGGATGGTCGAATTGATAGAGAAATTGAAAGGAGAGTGAGTGCGGGGTGTAAGGTAATGGGTGCTCTGGGTACATTTGCTCGAAACGTAAACGTATCTAGAGAAGCTGGTTTAAGTGTGTATAATGGAGTACTTGTGCCTGCTTTGATGTATGGAAGCGAATGTTGGGCATGGACGGGAAAGCATAAAAAGAGAGTGACTGCCGTGGAAATGAGATATTTACGTGGAGTATGTAAGACGGGATCGCGTCAGGAATAATTTGGTGTATGAAGAATGTATGGTTAGGAAGAATGTTGTTAAGAGAGTAGGAATGAGCCAGTTGAGATGGTTTGGTCATGTAGAGAGAATGAAGAGTGAACGGCTTGTAAAGAAATTGAGGGTATTCGATTGCGTGGCCGTCCAGTGTGTAAAAGGATGGATATGAGTGAGAAGATACTAGAAGAGAGAAAGTTTCCGAGTGGGAAAAGAGGAAAAGCGTGTATGAATGCGATTATGAATGTGGCCGAGGCGAAAGAAGTGTGTTTAGACAGGAATGTGTGGCGAAGGATGATGGTTTTGTAACTATTATTGTGGTCCGGTTGCGGTATTTCGCTATCGAAAATCGGTCACTTTAATATGTTAAGAGTGAGGAATATAAGTTGTACCTATGATGTCAGGTTAGTAAAAATATTGTTGAAAGAGAGACTGATTATTTTTTGGATGATGTTATTTTTATTCTTTCGGGTTTGTGCTAACCCACTAAGTGGGAAATGCGTGATTTTATGTATGTATGTATATTATTGTCTATGTCCAGTAATTCAAATTTACTAATTTTATAATTTTAAATGTTTCAGAACTTTGTAATGAAGAGAGAATCTGTGGACCTAGCGGAAGAACATGAATTCTGATTGCATTGTTGGAGATGGTCACAATGTTGCAGTCTGCTCCAGAAATATGAGGACTACTCCCCAGAAGAGACTATGCCCCGGATTTCCTCCAAAACACGAAAACATCCCCTACATGTATTTGTATCCTCAAAATCTTGTTATGTAAAATTTATATAATTGAATAAAACTTCATTTAACATATTAAAGTCCTATGTTCGGCCAAGGCGGGTCACCATCATAGGCGTGCGCACGGTGGGGGCCATGGGTGCCACAGCACCCTTAATATATTAATAAGAGGGCTGTTCTCTTTCCACTGAACCTATCTAGCAGGCCATGATATTTTGAAACAAATTTTGTTTAACATTTTAATCTAGTTGTTTACAAGGTTAATTATAGTGAATGTTGTTTAAATACATAGGCTGGTGTTCTAAGCTCGCGACTAAGCCCGACTAAGGAAGCGACTAGCTAGTCACCCGTCTAAAGTATATATTATAACATTATGATAGTCGGGCGACTAGCTAGTCGTTTTTTAGTCGGGTGCTCAGAATACCAGTCAATATTTTTAAGTAAACCTTTCCCCAAGAAATCGTTGAATTGAGCAAAAAGCATATTGAGTTGTGATTTTTTACAATTTCAAGCGTGGATTCTGTTAAAAATTATTTCTAATATGTCTAAATTATCTCATTTTTCTCGAAATTTTTCAAATACATTAATAAAAAATAATACATCGTTGAAAAGAGAAAAAATGGCGGTTTCTATTTTATTAAAATAATTATAGGTTGCCATTTGAAAAATAAAAGTTGATAGTCGTATCTTGTAAACCTGACTTTATAAAAAATGTCTACATCTGCCATCAAATAGTATATGTAAAATAATAAAACTTTTATATGAACCATTTTTTTTCTATTACTTATAATAAAAAAGTTAAATGGGGGGGGGGGGGCGTCTTCCCAAACTCACACTGTATACTAATCTAAATTTAATTTAATCAATGAATTAACTATGGTTAAATGTCGTAGATGTTATTTCTAAAATAAATTAGCCATGCTTGAAGAATAGTTTTTAAATCATTTCACCTTAGTTCTGTTATATTTTTTTGTGCAACCGGACTCGAAATAAGCATTTCGCAGCCGCAATACAGGCTGCGAAATTGGATTTCGCGACCGTTGTTATGGTAACGGCCGCGAAATGAATTTCGCGGCCGTTGTCATGGTAGCGGCCGCGAAATTAAGTAAACAACACTTGAGAATTGCATGGTTTTGTTTATCAAATGTCAATCCCATGGCCACCTTGAAAGCTAACTTTCTATTTACAATGAAATTGCTTAAAATTAATAAAATTTGTAATTAAATATTTTTTACGGTTGCACAAAAAATATTGTGTACACCTTGTCCGCGAAATCCTTTAGCGCCCTCGAGATTATCTTGCCTTGGCCGCAAGCGGCCTCGGCGACAATGTTTCTCTCGGTACGCTGAAGAGTGATTTCGCGGCCTTGATATACAAATAACTATTAGTTTTAAAATTTACAACATTTATTAATATTAATAATACAGATCTCACGTTTTATTTTCCTTTTTCCTTGTAAATGTTATATAGCCGATTAAATGACATAATTTCCTAGTGTGATAAGCGGAATCGACTGTACCTACTTCCCTGTATGTATATTTTCCCTTGAAATAATAAAGGGTAAAATAAAAACTATTGTATATAAATAATTTTTCTTGTTTATTTGGTTACATTGTTGTTTTTATGTTCATAGCTTAAATTGTATTTATTCTTATTCTTTGTATTTTATAAATAAATATAACCTTTATTCTGAAAAATAAGAAATAAGATTGTTTAAATAATAGCTTGTATAAATATTACCTGTATTTATTATTTATTTGTATTTCATGTAACTAACCCCAATGTTTAATATTTTATACAATAAAATATAAATTAAAATATTTGTCTATTTTTTATTGCAATTTGTCCCTATACGTATATAGTTCTTGAAACACACACATACAGACACACACATGCATACACACACACACACACATACATACATACATACATACACACACACACATACATACACACACATACAGACATCATCGTAAAAATAGTAAAATCGTATTCTAGGGACCTTAAAACGTGCTTATTCATTAAAAACTCACCACTGAAATTTTTGACCAAAGACAATACCTTCCTTACCTAAAGGTGACGGAAGGTAAAAATCCAATTTTTTTTTCAAGCAAAGTACCCCTTCTGTACCCCCAGAGATTTGGTAATTTTTATATTAATGCAATGTTAAATAAATACGCTAAAAAAAATTTAAACGTGCATAGATGCTACTTTCAGGTAGCATCTATGCACGCTAAAAAAATTTTGATCGTGCATAGATATTACTTTCAGGTAGCATATATGCTACTTTCAGGTAGCATCTATGCACGCTAAAAAAATTTTGATCGTGCATAGATATTACTTTCAGGTAGCATATATGCTACTTTCAGGTAGCATCTATGCACGCTAAAAAAATTTTGATCGTGCATAGATATTACTTTCAGGTAGCATATATACCTATTGGGAATTCAAACGCAGTGAATCGTGTATGGATGCTTCTTTTTTAAACGCAGTAAATCGTGCATGGATGCTTCTTTTTAAACTCAGTAAATCGTGCATAGATGCTACTTTTTTAAAAAAATTGGCCTATTTTTTATCTTACTATTTAAAAATATTTTAGGTGCAGTATTTGAAATCAAGTATTCCAGGCAGTTTTTTGGAAGTCAGTAACAATAAACAAATACCTACCTTTTAAAAAAGCCAGAATATAGAACTATCTGTAAAATAAAATGAAAACAGTGCTAAAAGGATTGTATAAAATTATTTGATACATTTTTATTATTGTAAAATATAACAATTTCTCAATCACAAAGACCAACAATAAAATTAATTGAGCACAGTAAGCATAAACTAATATATTTGAAAATAATTTCATGTTTATTTATTCTCAAATGACACTTATTCTAGACATAGACAATGTACATGAGGGTTTTAAAAATATATCAAGTACTTATATTTAAAATTGTGTATTAATAACTATAAAATAACCCATGAATTTGTGATTTTTTACCAAACGTGTTACAAAATTTGCAATTCCATTCATAGGCACATATACTACTGTATTTAATAAATTACATTAGTCCTTTGCGACATACAGGGTGAACACGAGAACCCGTGGCTTTAATGTTTAGCATGTCATTTCATAAATAAGCGTCAGATTATCCGTCAATTAATACTTTAAAAATATTTTTTTGATTTTTTTATTTAAACATTAAAGACAAATTCAGAATTATACCGTGTGTCTGTCTTAAAGGTGTACATAGAAGATTAACATGGGAAATCAGTTTTTTACCATTTCCTGCTCGCCTAATTATTTTAAATAAAAACGCGTCAAATAAAAGTTTTAGGGCATAAAATTCTGCATTTAAATCAATAAACAGAATTATCTTTACACGCTTTGTAACGACAGAAATTAAATATCAAAATGTCGAAAATGATCTTGAAAATATCGACAGCCATGGAATTGAACAAAAAATAAATAAATGCTTGACGTTTTATCTGTCACAACGTAAGTTAACTTATTTGACGTTTCTGACAATTTGATAAAACGTCAAGCATTTATTTATTTTTTGTTCAAGTCCATGGTTGTCGATATTTTCCACGTAATTTTCGAAATTTTCATATTTAATTTCTGTCGTTACAAAGCATGTAAAGATAATTCTGTTTATTGGTTTAGATGCAGAATTTAATGCCCTATAACTTTTATTTGACGCGTTTTTGTTTAAAATAATTAGGCGAGCAGGAAATTGCAAAAAACTGATTTCCCATGTTAATCTCCTATGTACACCTTTACGACAGACACACGGTATAAAGTTTGACGGGATAGATATTAGCAAAAAATGTTTTCTCAATGGGCGTGGTGATTTTCATGTACACCCTGTCCAAAATTCAAAATAGGGCGCGAGCAGGCACGTAAGTCGAACGACCTTGAAATGCTTAAAATCAGATTTGTGTGCGCTTGTCTGTTGGCGCCCAACGTGGGGCAATACTAATAAGTTAAAATAAAATATTTTTCCATATATCATCAAAATTATGGAAGCGAAAATTTTGAATATAGTCATAAGTAACTAGGGAACTAGTCTGCAAAGTACGTACTTTATATACCGTTATTATTAGCAGTTTTTTATAGATCATAGAAAAATGTAATTTTTTATACTTGTTTTTTTTTGTTATTAATGTAAAATTTAGGGTTAAGAAAGTAGGCCATAAGTTCCGTCGTTATTTAAGACATTAGTCACGTCATTTATTTATTGTGGCCTTGCAACTTACTTGTTTTTATATTCTGCAATAATTCTTGACGGAATTTTGGCGAGCACTATTTTGTAAATATGTAGTTCATTATTGTAAACTGACTAACATATTAAATTATATTTAAAATTTTTGGCTGAGGATGGACAAATTAATGTCCGAAACGTCCACAATAAATAAATGACGTGACTAATGTCTTAAATAACGACGGAACTTATGGCCTACTTTCTTAACCCTAAACTTCAAGGTTGTTCCCAAATTTTCTAATTCAATTAGTGTAAAATAATAACTTTTTTGTAGTCCGAAATCAAAATAGTTCAAATAGTGTTCTCCTCAAGGTTTGTCCAGCTATTGTGTAGACCAGACATCGATAATGTTTTGTTACCATAACAGAAAACGCATCTAAAAAGTGGCAGGCGCACAGAAAACAGCTGATTCCACGTATTTCAAGGTCACTGAACGCACATGTCTGCTCGCGCCCTATAAATACCATACAGTACTTATGGCAACTATCCTCATGTTAAAAAATAACCAATACTCATCATACGTCATAATTTCATATAAAAAATAATAATAACTATGTACAATCACACAAATGATTACCAATAATAAAAGATTACATTCTTTTATTATTGATAATACGAATATATTGTCATTATAACCTAAAAATCTTGAGCTACATTCATCCTTTTTTAACTCTTAACACCACCAAACTTATCGTTAAGAATAAAGCGATCCAAGCAATTGTTGCGATGAACCCAAGATACACATCTTGTTCCTCCATGGACCACCCTCTCGTAAGCATAGATCTCAACGAAGTGGTCGCCAATGTTAGTGGCAGGCAAAGCGATATATATCTCAATACATATGGCATGCCTTCAATAGGCCAAATCACACCACTCAGCAGCAATGTAGGGTAGAAGCTTCCCAGAGCTAACTGGATCGCGTTTCGCTCTAATTCGCAGATGGCAGATATGACGAAACCGAAACACATTCCACATAAGCCTTGGAGGATGGTGAGGACAATAACCCAACCGATGTCGCCTTTGCATTCGACGCCGAAGACGAGGATCATGAAAATGAGGACTAATGCTGTTTGGCCACACATAACGACGAATTGGGTTATCACGTGAGAAAAGAGAATTTCGACTGGTGTTACGCCTGGAACAAATAATAAATAATATATAAACGATTGACATAGAAAATATAATGCTAGTCAACTGATCACTGTTAATCAGTTTTTCATACTAACGGATATAGCAATTTTTTTGTTTGGTCAAAATTTGTTCTTTTTTTAAGCCACATACCGTGTGTGTCCATTTTTTTATGAACCATAGGAAATACAATGTTAAAATTTTCATATTGCTGTAAATTCTGCCGTAATAATTTTAGAACAAGGGTGTAAATCAAAAAGTGAAACATAGGAGTTTAACATGGGAAATCAATTTTTCTTTGCGCAAACGTTACCTAATTATTTTATGCAAAAATACTTCAAATAAAAGTTATAGAGATTTAAATGCAGCATCTAAATCATGTGAAACGATTATTTTATCTCATCATATAAACGTAAAAATTAATTACAAAGTTACAGTTTTTATGAGTTTTTACCTCTCGCTAAGAGAGGTATTGTATTCATGCTAAAAATCGCATATCCAGATTTTAGTGAATAAGCACGTTTTAAGGTCCCTATAATCCGATTATAACATTTTTACGATGATGTCCGTATGTGTGCGAATGTGTGTGTGTGTGTGTGTGTGTGTGTGTGTGTGTGTGTGTGTGTGTGTGTGTGTGTGTGTGTGTGTGTGTGTGTGTGTGTGTGTGTGTGTGTGTGTGTGTGTGTGTGGATGTGTGTGTGTGTGTGTGTGTGTGTGTGTGTGTGTGTGTGTGTGTGTGTGGATGTGTGTGTGTGTGTGTGTGTGTGTGTGTGTGTGTGTGTGTGTGTGTGTGTGTGTGTGTGTGTGTGTGTGGATGTACGTGTGGATGTTGGATTCACGATATCTCAAATACTATAAGACTTAAGACATTTTTAACTACGGATTCCTCAATCTAACTATAATGGGAAGAGTTGATTAAGTTTTTGTAACAATTGGACAACCGGAAGTAGTAGTTACAAGAAATCATCTAAATATTATTTATCGAAAATGTATGTAAATACTTATATTAAAGAATGTTAAATTCTTTTTCGATAAATATAAATTCATTATTATATCTTCTATAGATTTAGAGATAAAGAAATGCATATAAAATAATTTGATGTAAAAAATTCACAAATCAAACTACTTCAAGGCAAGAAATTTAAATGTTTGTAATTGACACATAAATGTCACTGTCTAAAATATTTGTATGCCTCTGTCAAAAATACTCTATAAAAAGCTTAAAGACGGATATTTTATTTTATGGTTATCTCCTAGCAATAAACTATTATAAATAAATTTAGGATCATTTGATGAAGATTTTAATTATGAACATTTTTCGTGTTTACACTTTAGTTCTAAAATTAGGAGGGCAGAATCTACAGTCATAAGAAAATTTTACCATTATATTTCCTATGGTCCATAAAAAACTCGACACCCAGTATAGAATTATTGAGAATGACACTTACGGTTCAATTTTTATAAAAATAATTTTATTTTAAATATCTTTAATAATAATAAACTTCACCATTCTTTCCTTCAATTTCTTTAAAGATTCCAACCAATCTTTTTTTGAAATGTTTACAAAATAATCATGAATTGCAGCATCAATGTCTTCTTCATAAGGAAACCTTCTACCTCATACTTTTTTTTATTATTATTATAAGTAATATCAAAAATCTCACATTGTTAATTAGATAGGTATAGTGAGTTTTCTATTCTTAAATTAAAGAAAATACTCTCCAGTTAATATGATATTTTCACTAACGGCGATACTTGTTTAACTAAGTTCTAATTCTAATTAACATAACTTTCGCAACTTAATTTTAAATGATTGATAAATAACTGTTTAAAATTATTTTCTTATACTCAATAATTGTACTGTGACAATCGTGTAACACCATAATGTTAAAACTTTCAAATAATAATTGTATCTTACCTGCTACCCAAGATCTGTCGAGAAGTCCTTCCATTCTTTCAATGATGAGCACTGATGACGTTAACGCAACAGCCAAGAAGAATACAATCCTATAAAATAAAAAAGAAAAGAGTATTAAAATGTTTATAAAATGTATATATTTATTTATTACTTACGTTAAAATAACACCAGGAGCGACGAAATCCGTAAAAGACGGCTCCGTACTTCCGTAGATTGGATCTTTAAACTGAATCGGAACATCACCAAGCTTAGGATTATGACCACAGGATTTTAAAAATTCTTGGACAAAATCTTTGTAAGAGAGTTGCAAATCGCGATTTAGGATTATTCCTATCTGTTGATCTGAAAAAAATAAAATAATAGAATCAGTACATAAATATAAATAATAAACAAATTATACGAGGGTAAGGTGAAAAGTTCTCGGCCTAATATAGAGTAGGCTTTGGTATCAATGAAATATTTTTTTTTTTTGATGTTTCAAGTGTTACAATAACAAATGCCAATTTCCAACTTTTTCTGTAATGGAAAGAGACCATTAGATTTTGGTGAAAATCGGATAACCGGAAATGGCACTTTACTTCGAAAAACACCTTTAAATGTTATTTTTTCGAGATTAATGTTATTATAAAAATTAAAGATTATTAAATTTTCTATAGATTTGCATTAATACTTTTTCTATATATTTTATGGATAAATTTATAAAATTATCTATAATTTAAATCCCAGAGCCTACGGTTTAAACAAACAAGACGCAGTTATTCAAAGGTATGTAACTGACAGATAAATGTCACTATCAAAGTATCAACGAACTAATCATTTCAAAATAATATTAGTAACGTTTTAAAAAGCAAAAAGTAAATAGAACAATAGAAAAGGAATTCAATACAGTTTCCAGCATAAGTAAATATGTAGGTGTGTATTTAGATTAATAAAAATTAACGATTCACAAAAATGTTTAAGCTAATCTTCATTTTTGGATTAGTGAATTTTATTTTATCCCGGCATTTAAAATTTAATCTTCATTTTATTATAGCTCCGGTGGCTCAATGGTTACAGCAACGCCTCATGTCATGAGTGCCCTCGGGACTCTGGGTTCGAATCTCACTAAGGCATGGATGTGTGCGAATGTGAACCCACTCTGTAATTGGAATTTAATCCTGTTGAGAGGTTTAAGAAAAGGTAGTTACTTGGATTAGATTAGACTATAATTTAAGAAATGAAAGTTGACGTTTAAATTATTTTATAGATGTGGTTTCTTTAGAAACCCAACAAAAGAATAGAATTGTACGAAATATTCAGGTTTGCATGAACCCATTAAATATTGGACTAGGAAAGCAGAGAAATACATTACTATGTCTGGCTGAAAATAGATGGCCGACTAGGGTAATTGAATATCAAAACAGGAGTGCGTTTAAAATATTTTAAACATTTTTCGTTTATGTTGATTATAACAAAATATTTTGATCTTTTAATATTTAGTTTGGCAATTGTATGAAATAGGATTAGTTTTAATTTCCTCTAACAGTAATTCCGACTCGAGGGTTGCTTACACCTGAGACGAACGAACTAGAATTTGCGGTATAAACTTTTTTAAATACATCGTGTTGCTAAGGTCATTTTGAATGCCTGGTACGGAGTACAATTCTAATCTTCTGTAACGGAATACATAAGGGTTAGTTTCCTTTCAAATCAAATATAGGGAAATGTTTTCAAAAGAAACCACATCTATAAAATAATCTAAACGTCAACTTTCATTCGCTAATCATACTATAATTTTTTGTGGCCTATTAGAAACTTTTCGGCGTAAATACACAATACGAGTCTAATATTAATATTAAATAATTAAAAAACTTGGAAACTCCTAATTGTTACTATTTCCCATAATACAAAAACTGAAACTGTCAAATACCAGGCCAAAATAAAAATAAAATAAATAAAAATATTGACTTACTTGACATGTCTAGCCAAACTCTAATTTCACTTTGATCCAAAGTCTCCTCATCCGCTTCTTTCCCTAAGGCCATTCTGGCCACCAAAGCATCCGTAAAATTTTCCGTAAAATACAGCGCACCCCATGCATCCCCCGTTTTAACTGCATCTATCGCCGATTCAGGGTCTAGATAATAATGTTTCTCTATCGTGTCGTTCTTTAAATGATGCAAATATCTACAACTTAGATTCGCCAGCGAACATCCGGGTGCTATAGGACAATCTTGAAAACTTTCATTCGAGAACATCATCTCGTGGTTGACAATGGCTAGTTTGAGGTCTGTAGGGTCGCGGCCGATAGCCAGGCAGAAGAGAATGACTTGCATGACTGGTAAAGCGAAAATGAAAAGCATGACGCCGACGTTTCGCCACATTCGGAGGAAGTTTTTCTGTAGTAAGGCTCGCATTTTGCCCTTTGTTGTCATGTTAAAACAAGCACCACATTTTCCATCGTCTGTGTAACAGCAATCGGAACATTCCTTGAAGTCCATTACTCCCGTTTTTGGCTTACCGTTTATTTGCTGTAAAGATCAAAAATTATAAATATAAAGAAATGAAAAATGGTTCATTATGGGACCCGCAGAATAGCATGCGACATCAGCGGAATTTTAAATATGTAAACGTCAAAAGTCATCGTTATTTTAACATAAAAATATGTTCTCATGCTTAGATTTTATAATTTTATTTGAAAATGTGTGCAATATAAGAGAACTAAAGAAAAGGAACATAATACACACCAAAACGTGCTGTGTTAAAAGGTGTACCAGTACAACAAAAATTCAAGACATGTTCCGCAATTTTTGATAAAGAAGTTAAAGTAAACTAATTGATTTTACTTATATGTTATTCACGAAAGGTGACTATTCAAGGTCATTTATTCGAAGAAAGAATACCAGCCCTATTTTGTAAAAAAGTTGTTATTTCTTAGCAACGTTGTTGTAGCAAATAACCAATAATAATTGCGAACCCTGAATAAAACATGAAAATGACAGGCTTTACATTTGTTTCAATTGGTTAAAATTTATAGCAACGTTGCTAAGACTTAACAACAGTAGCTTAGCAACATTTTGTATTAGAAAGAGAAAGATTATTTGAAGTATGTCTATTTAATTTGTGTGGTGTGACAGATATACGTACATGGTACCATTACTTGCAATTATCTACTATACTGCCCTCTGTACTAATGTTTATCCAATGGCGTTGACATTTAAATGAAATTATTATTTTATAGTTTACGTCAAGTCCATATTTTTGTTAATGCAAAACCATAGATGAAGAAAATAAAACTTTGAGAAAAGCAATATTTGAAAAGAAACAAAATTTCCAAATTAATTTCATTTATTTTTCCATTTAAAATGTATCCATAAATATTTCTCTTTCTATGGGTACGAAATATAGTAAAGTTATCTGTATATATACCGTGTGTCTGTCTTAAAGATATACATAGGAGATTAATATGGGAAATCAGGTTTTTGCAATTTCCTGCTCGCCTAATTATTTTAAGCAAAAACGCGTCAAATAAAAGTTTTAGGGCATAAAATTCTGCATCTAAATCAATAAACAAAATTACCTTTACACACTTTGTAACGACAGAAATTAATTATGAAAATGTCGAAAATTACGTTTAAAATATCGACAGCCATGAAATTGAACAAAAAATAAATAAATGCTTGACGTATTATCTGTCACAATGTAAAGTTAACTTATTTGATGTTTCTGACAATTTGATAAAATGTCAAGCATTTATTTAATTTTTATTCAATTCCATGGCTGTCGATATTTTCAAAGTAATTTTCGACATTTTCATATTTAATTTCTGTCTTTACAAAGCATGTAAAGGTTATTCTGTTTATTGATTTAGATGCAGAATTTTATGCCCTAAAACTTTTATTAGACGCATTTTTGCTTAAACTAATTAGGCGAGCAGGAAATTGCAAAAAACTGATTTCCCATGTACACCATTAAGCCAGACACACGGTATATATATATATATATATATATATATATATATATATATATATATATATTAATAATAATTCTTTAGCCCTTTAAATAGAATATTATTTTCTGATTTCAACGATATAAATATAGTATAGGGTTGTAGAACAATTATTTCGAGAAAAATTGTATTAAAAACTAGAAATAAAGTAATTAAAATGGGTTTACTACTAGCGTAACTAGGCAACAGACCTGTGTATTGCATAGCCTATTTGTAATATAACATTATTTTTAATACCATTTTTCTCGAAATAATTGTTATACAACCCTATACCATATTTATATCGTTGAAATCAGAAAAAAAAATTCTCTATCTAATGAGCTAAAAAATTATATAGGATACCATTTAAAAAATATAATTTTGTTCTACTGTTTGAGAACCACTGGTCGAATTTTCAGTTTGTTATTATTAATAAATTAGCCCCTTATTCTTGATCAATTCTGGTATATAACATTTTTTTCTAGTCATTAGTTCGCCCAAAAGAGCGATGGTTTTTTTAAAGGAAACGGCTCATAAATGACCCTGAATAGTTATCTTTCGTGAATAATAATTTATTTGTCCCCGTAGTCTCCAGTTCCAAGTCAAAATTGTTATAAGTCAAGTTACGCCACAAATAGTAATTAAATTTTACGAATTGTTGCCCCTCAACTATGATTCTTGATAAAGGATTCGACGGAACAAACTTAAAAATCGTGTTGAGTTGAAATATTAACAATATTTTGACCCAGAAAACTCTCATTTAGAATGTAAACAAATCTGACAAGTCCTACTGGCCGCCATGACAGATGAGCTTACGGCGCCGCTAGCGGATTCTGCGGGTCCCAATTTTAATGATCTATTCACATGAGTTGAATTTTACCGGATATAAAATAGGAGGAGCTGATTACATTTAAGAAATAATGGAACCAATTATTTTCATTTCAATTTTTCTGTACAACTAAGCATTGTTTCAAAATGTTATGGAGTAGAGTCTAAGGGTTCAACTATCATAAAAATGTGTTTTATAATCTTACCTCTAGATGGCTCCCAACACCGTTGATATTATCCTGTATAAGAACCTCCTTACTTTGGTGGAAATTTAAACCAACGACCCCACTTTCTTCTGTCATGTAAATTGTTTCGTCTTTCTTCCCCCAGTTTAAAGATGCTAAACTAATATTGTTACTAACATTTACATTTGTTTCTGTTGGTCCTGTGATTTGACTCTGTTGATTCCGTGATAGTTTTAAAAATACGTCTTCAAGGGATTGGCAGTTGTAAATTTGTAGTAATACGTGGGGTGATTCTTCGGCAAGAAGTTTGCCACTTCTCATCAAACCAATCTAAAAAGAAATAGAACATTAATAAAACATAAAATATTTAAATTCAAAAAGTATTATTCGTTTACTTTTGGTGCTTCGTTATTTTCTGCATTCATTTACTTGTAAATTGCGGTAGCAGAAGGGTTGAAAGTAATAAGAATTTTGAATTTGTTAAGGCACCTTAGACATTAAATCTCGAATATTTTAAAAACTAATAAATTTCTAAAACATTGATAGTACCTATCATACGGTTTTAAGGTATAATTTAAATATAAATAAACCATATGGTCTAATAAGTTACTAAGGCGGAAGACCCCATTGTATTCCTACACTACACCGTAACAAAAAATTATAAAATGTACACTTTATACTTAAAGTATTACTCAATAAATTGCGATTAAGATGAAAAAAACAGTTTTTACCTCCCGCTACTCTTGGTAAGGGAGGTATAGGGAGCGTGCTAAAAATCGCATATCGAGATTTTGGTAAATGGCCACGTTTTAAGGTCCCTAGACTCCAATTTTAACATTTTCACGATGATATCTGTGTGTACGTGTGTATGTTTGTATGTGTGTGCGTGTGTATGTATGTGTGGATCCTCCGCTCTAACTCTTTAAATTTTGAAACCTTGTATTTCGAACTTTTTCTATTATGGAAAGAGCCCATTAGATTTTGGTGTAAATCGGATAACAGGAAATGGCACTTTACTGGAAGCTCGAAATAGTTTTTCTTCGAAAAATACCTTTAAATGTTATTTTTTGGACATTAACGTTATTATAAAAGATAAAGATTATTAAATTTTCTGCATTAATACTTTTTCCATATATATTATAAATAATGTTATAAAATTAACTATAATTTAAATTCCACAGCCTACGCTTTAAACAAACAAAACTCCTTACGCAGTTATTCAAATGTATATAACTGACAGATAAATGTCACTGTCAAAGAACTAATCATTTCAGATTAATAATAGTAAAGTTTTAAAAAGAAAAAAGTAAATAGTACAATAGGAAAGGAAATCAAAAAAGTTTCCAGCATAAGTAAATCTGTAGGTATGTATTTAGCTTAATAAAAATTAACTATTCGCAAAGAAGTTTAAGCTAATAGGGCGCGAGCAGACACGTGACTGGAGCAACCTTGACGTGTTTAGAATTAGCTGATGTGTGTGCGCATGTCATTCTGACAAAAACAATGTCACTTTGACAGGACCAATATTTTGACTTATTTTAATTTTGAACTGGAAAAATATTACTATTTTAAGTTTATGTGTTTTACTGCCCGAAATTTGTACAATATTAACAATTTAACAGTTCAAAATCAAAGTCAAAACCGTCAAAACATTGGTTTCGTCAAATTGACAATAGTCTTGTCAAAATGACACGCGCACACACATCAGCTGATTCTAAACACGTCAAGGTTGCTCAAGTCACGTGTCTGCTCGCGCCCTATTCTCATTATTGGATTAGTGAACTCTATTCTATCCCGGTATTTAAAATTTAATCTACATTTTATTATCAAAAAATGTAGTTACTTGGATTAGATTAGACTATATTTTAAGAAATAAACTGCCAAAATTAGAGTAAAATTCGCTAATCCAAAAATAAGGATTAGCTTAATCTTTTTTGTGACTCGGGCGGTTAATGGCGGGAGGTATTGTGTTGGCCACACCAGATTTTTTATTAATTACTTTGCGAAATATTTGAGGTTTGTTGTCAGTGTCACAGTGACCCAGTGACGTAACATTAGTGCTACCTTTCTCTCGCTGCCTCCCATAGATAAAATAATAAAAAAATTGGAGTGCAGGACCACATTGACTTTTACAGCAGGAAAAACAGGACCTTCCCTTTCATTAGTAGTCACTTAAGTCTGCTACGACTACGATTATATTATCTTAAAAAAAAAAAAAACAATTCGGAGTAGGCTATGAATAGAGTAACGTATGTCTGATCATTATTCAAATCAAAAGTCAAGTTGTTAAAATTTTAAATTGATCTTAAAATATAATAAATTTATTGTAATAGGCAGCAAACGAATATTATTATCATTCGTTGTTTTCTACTTTATTTCCATTTCTAAAATAAGATTCAAGAAGAAAAGCTTTCATTGCTTTAGATAATATTTTTAACAATAACTCGTGTCAATTTTTTTTTAATGAACTATTCCCAAAAGATCTGAAAGTACATTTCAACTCTAAGAAATGCTAGCTTTTAATTTTAATATTTACTTTGAATATTTTATTATTACTGTAAAAAGTTCCCGAATAAATACGGTCAATGTCCACATAAAATACACGAAAATAGCAACAAAAAAATACACTCACCGTGTGTGCTTGCCTGGCCTCTTCGATATAATGCGTCGTAATAATAACAGTTTTATTTCCATCTTTGGTGATTTGAACAAGATGATTCCAGATACTCTGCCTCAACAAAGGATCAACCCCGACCGTCGGTTCATCCAATATCAACAACTCTGGATCATGCATGAGGGCCACGGCAAAAGACACCCTCCTCTGTTGACCTCCACTGAGGTTCTTAACCAATCGGTTCTGACTAGGCAAGTCAAGGAAGTTGAGCAAGAATTTCAGTCTGTCGTTGATTTCAGGGGTTTCCATGCCGAAAATCCATCCGAAGTACATCATCGTTTCTTTGATGGAGAACTCGCCGAAGAGGGCGATTTCTTGAGGCATATAACCCACGCGTTTGCCAGGGACTCCTGAACCTCTGGTGCCGGGTTCGCCGCCCAAGACCCAGATTTCGCCGGTGTTGAGTCGTCGACGACCGACGATACAGGAAAGGAGGGTTGTTTTGCCGCAACCAGAGGCACCAAGAAGGCCGTAACTGCAAGGAGAAAATTATAACAATCAATTCAGTTAGTTTGTATGTACCTAAGTATAGTTGTTATAGTAGACCAATATGAAGTATAGACCCAATTATAAAGTTGCACGTATTTGACGTAATTTGACACTAACATCTATTTTTTTGTTATTTTTTGTCCAAATCCATAGCAAGCTACTTTACGAAAACCAAAAAGTATATAAGTTTTAAATTTACATATCTCGCTTATACAAAGGGCTAATTTAATAATACTTGATGTGCTATACGCAGAATTTAATTCTCTAAAACTCTTATTTAAAGCATTTATTTCTAAAATCAAAATGAAACCATTTTATTCAAGAAAAACTGTTAACAACTTCAGGTAATATATCACTTCCGGTTAACCTGTTGTAACCAAAATCTGCTATGTTATTCCAATTGATATAAAAGTCTTATATATCAAATTTGAAACGTTTTGGATTATATTTTAATATAGTTTTTCATTAAAATCTATTATAGGCTTCAAATAAAGAAGCATTTCTGGAAATTATGTAATGACCAAAAAGGGAGGTGCACAACTAGATGTTATAGAAGTCCTAAATACAAAATTTCAACTTTCTACGGCTTACCGTTTTTGAGTTATGCGAGATACATACGTACGTACGTACGTACGTACAGACGTCACGACGAAATTAGTCAGAATGTATTCAGGGATGGTCAAAATGTATATTTCCGTTGAAATCTCAAAACCGAAATTTTTCGCGATTACAATACTTCCTTTACTTCGTACAAGGAACTAAAAATCTGGTGTGGCCAACACAATACCTCCCGCCATTTACAGCCCGAGTCACAAAAAAGATTAAGTTAATTTACTCTAATTTTGACAGTATATTTCTTAAAATATAGTCTAATCTAATCCGAGTAACTACCTTTTTTTTAAACCCCTCAACAGGATTAAATCCCAATTAGAGAGCGGGTTCACATTCACACACATCCATGCCTTAGTGGGGTTCGAACCCAGAGCCCCGAGGGCACTCATGACATAAGGAAAAGAATAATTTTAAATACCGGGATAGGCTAGAAATCACTAATCCAAAAATGAGGTTAGCTTAAACATTTTTGTGAATCGTTAATTTTTATTTATTATTTTTATCCATGAGCTGATTAGGTTTTGGTTATAATTGGTCAACCGGAAGTACCCTCATTTGAAGATTTTAACAGTTTTTCTTGAAAAAGCGATGTTAAATATCATTTTTTCACATTTAATGTTATTATAAATATTAAAGAATATTTTATTCTCTATACGATTTGAATGCATTTTATACTTCATATTAAATGGATATACGAGTAGAGTTAAAAAATTATAAAGAAATTAAATATCATATATTAGCCAGCTATGCTATATCTTATAAAATTTCTGTGTGGAATCTTTTGCAAGAAACTTTCTGTATGACATTTATACAAAATACATACAACTGACGGAAGGTAATGTGCTGGCCACATCAGATTTTATATTAATAATCTAGAGTGCGTACTACAGTAAAAACGTACGTGTAGAATGCTCACTATAATGGTATTGAAAATATTTAGAGGGGGGTGGGTTTAGGGGGAGGGGTCACAAAATTGAATTGCGCTTGGGGCCTCTCACGTACTAAATCCGCCACTGTAAACATATCACTTCCGGTTTAACCGGATGTATCATCAACTATCTTATATTAAATGGAACAGCCTGTATATTTTTACATTTTTGAATTCTATGTTAAATTCTGAATACAATAATGTGCCACAAATCAAATTTTGCGGAAAAAAATAATACATTATTATGAGATCGAAAATCGAGTTAACTGTATTTTTTATACCATTGGCGAAATTGAAAGATATTAGGAACTAGTATTACATTTAAAATAATATTAGTTTATTTTAAACAGTACCTACTTGTAAATGTATTTATTTAATTTCGTATCTTTTCGAAGAATTGCAATTTTCCTGATAAATAAATAATTCACTTAATTTCAGTCCTTGACTATAATTTTAAAAAGATTGGTTGTAAATTTATAAAACAACGTTGAAAGAAGAGGGCAATAATAAAATAGACGAAGACAAAATAGTAATGTTAGAAATTATCTAACATAAACAACCAAAAGCTTTTAGTGAATGTTGAACATTGTTCTAACAATGTTACGTGTGTTATGTTATATTCCTTGAAGTAATTTGTTTATCATATCGTAAGACCACCGACTGTAAACATGTTACATTTATGAAACTTTATTACAATATTACACTTACAACTCGATTTTCAATTAATGTAAGACCCGTTCAAAATGAGAGCGGTGTAAGCGTGTAGTCATGTTTTTATAAAAAAAATTCTTAGTAGCATGTCATTTTTTTTATTGAAATAGTAAATAGTGAAGCAACCCAGCAAATACAGTTATATAACATTTATGTAACAGATATGTAACCTTCAAAATCAAGTCAGTAGTCTATATTTCATGTTCTATAACCAATTATTAGATGACACTAGTTGTTTTACTTTACCGGTAATATATATATATATATATATATATATATATATATATATATATATATATATATATATATATATATATATATATATATATATATATATATATATAGGGTGATTCATCGGTCTGTCCTCTCTTCATAACTCTTTTATTTTAAGTCAGATAGAAAAACTCTTCAAATATAATTTATATGATACAATATTATATATCTACGTACCGTATCCATTTGTATACAGGGTGCTCCATTTAAGCGCAACAATATGTAACTTTATATTTCTTAATGGAACAATCTATATTTATTTACTTATTTTGATAGTAAATTTGATTCCTTTTAAAAAAGTATTAAGTAATAAGGGGTCTAAAATTATAAATTAAGAAGTTATTTACCTTTATTCGTTGAATGATATGTTTCTATCATGTTATTATTAACAAGTACGCTATGAATAATTTGATCAATTGTTTCAAATTTAAACAAACAAGTTGTCCAAATACTCTTAGTTTATCATTGTTGATTTTGATGTGAAAATGAATAATACAAATTTTAGTAAAGATGAGATGGTTAATATAATATTTATAATAGAAAAATCTATTGAAGTTGAAGTACATGTTTTCGAGCATTTATTATAATTTTGCATTATTTAGCCTGTCACTAAATTTTAATAGCTTCTTTGGAATTAGTGTAATGTTTAAAATAAGTATTAATAAAAAAGGATCATAATTTTGTATTATATTATGGTTTTTTCCACTCTGAACTACTATTTTATATGAACGTAAATAACTTCTTAATTTATAATTTTAGACCTCTTATTTTTTAATACTTTTTTAAAGGGAATCTAATTTACTATCAAAATAAATAAATAGGTAAATATTGGATGTTCCATTAAGAAATATAAAGTTACATATTGTTGCGCTTAAACGGAGCACGCTGTATACAAATGCATATGGTACGTAGATAGACAATAATATATCATATAAATTATATTTGAAGAGTTTTTCTATTTGACTTAAAATAAAAGAGTTATAAAGAGAGGACAGACCGATGAATCACCCTGTGTATATATATAGGGTGAGTCGTTAGAAATAGAGCATAAATTTATTAACAGAATTTATTCGTCTACTCAACGAGTATAACCTTAAATTATTTTCACATATACAGAATGTTGCATTACAGCTCGGCGAGAATTGTTTCTCTTTTTTTAAATGGAACAGCCTATATATTTTCATATATTTTGAATTGCATTTTATTCACCTATACGCTCATATAATTTTTTTAAATTTTCCTCGGCGTTGTCAAGTTATTCCGTTTTTTTTTATCTAAAAATAACCTAATACACGCATTGCTTTATAAAGGCGCACTAAAGTTATTTTAATTGTAAAAATTACGAAAAAATTGTTCTGTACAACTATAACTATACTCTATGTTCTCATATAATTTAAAAAAAATATAATTACACAGTGTTCAATAAAGTCAATCAAATTTACTCAATTTCAAATGGAACACTCTATATTTTATTATCTAGTTGGGCTTCTTTTTATGTTATCTTTCTAGGTTATTAAGGATATCCTATGCCTAAAACCAATAATTTCGGAGTTATTCACCATTTTTGTCTAATTTTATTTAAATTAAATCTAGTATACTATGGAAAATGCGTTTTTATTAAGAAACAATTGCAATAATGGGCAGTAGTTTGCATTAGCCAATAAACAAAACTGTTTATTATTAATATTAGGTCTGATCTTCAGCTGTTTCCGAGAAAGAGGCCATTTTATATTAGGATTGAAGAAAAACTAACGAAAAAACGAACAAAATGTTGTCTATGCCAGTAAATAGACTATAAAAATTTTATATGAAAATTTTTATTCAATTTTACTTATAAATGTTTATTTTTTTCAAAAATCGAAACCACATCTGTGGTGACTCTTAAAGGTACAGTTTTCGAGATAGCAGAGGTAAACCCAATTCATTTTTTTTGCCTTATACATCGGAAACTATTGAAGATTAAGAAAGTTTTTTTAGTCATTTTTATTCTGCCCTTAAAATTTTTACTCGAAGTTGTGGAATAGCCTGTATACATAATATGTAAATCTTAGATTGATTATAAAATTTGTCTTGTTATTTCAAAATGACTAGCCAAATTATATATAAAAATAATTTTCGATTAAATTGTAATTTCAAAGTAAATTTAGAAAATTAAACAAATGCAACGTGATTTTTTGACGGCAATGAATTTAATGCCATAAGAACATAGAAACTGATTCGAATTTAATCATACCATTAACTTAACATTAGAAGTAAAATTTAATAATCATCAACCATCAATACACGTGTGGTATTTAAGTTGCCTTACCTAAATTTAATTTTTTCTGTGTTACATATTGTCGTCTGCTCGTCTGTCAAATAGGAGATTACAGCTCAATCGAATTAAGAGAAATTAGTAAAAAAATAGTGAAAGTATATGCTTAATAATGAATATTAATAAAGAAATAAAATTATATAATTGAAATAGTTCTGAAATAAGGGGTTTTTTGTTTTAGCAGCTCGTCACTCATATGAAATCCATATATATTATTCTATACTCAAAGACCACCTATAAATAAATAACGAATACAGAGTAAGGGGCGAAGCCTACTACCAATGGAAGTAGAGAAATTCAAATAGCGGAGGCGTGGCTATCAGTCCAGTAGTGCAATTCTCAAACAGTTTTTATTTGACTATAAATATTTTGCATTAAACTTAATAATTTAAATACATTTCCAATTATAAATCATGTCGACTTGTACAGTATAATCATATTCATTTATTTTTTATAAATATAATTTAGAAATAGCATATATTTCAAAAACATTTAGGTTCACAAAGAAAATAGTTCGATATAAAAACTTATATACATGACGTCACATCTATATTTTCAAATTTCGGAGGACTACAACTCACTTATTAACAGGAATTTTTTCACCGGATTTTCACCGACAGTCTTAGTTTTACTTATACGTTCAAATGAAATTATAAAAAAAATGGTGGAATACCCTATCTTAGTTATATGCATCTGAAGTATAAATAAGCTTTATGACATTCGATCAATAATTTTCGAGAAATTTAGACGCTATGAAATTTGGGCGTTAGTTATGACATTTAGTCGCTATGGCACGTACTCCAAGAACTAATTTCTGTTCAACATTAAATTCCTGCCCTTCCTTCATACCTGTTAAAACCATGGTCGGTAGTTCTTGCCGTCCCTAAAAAATTAGGGAGGGATGTTATATTAAGCATCGATGGGAGCCAACATTTCCAAAATAAAAATCAGGTAATCATTTATATATATATTTTTTTTCTTGACAATAATCTTCTAATTTTTATTGTGTATTGAGGTGTTATATTTTAGTTTGCTTATTCAACGTTTTAAATTGATTCCTGTCCGAATCGACTCGTTTTTAATAAAAAACTAATAACACTGAAAATATACACACATTGACAGGTATGTAAACAATGTTTTTAAAACGTCAAAAAAAATTCGCTTATCAAAACTCACTTACTTGTTAAATACGACATCTTATTGGCTTAAAAAGTGCGAAAAAATTGTTGTGACGGTGTTTTATCGAAATAAAACTTGGTAACTAGATAGAATCCTGAATTTGGATTGGCTTATAAATTTATGAGTGCAATAGTAAAAAAAAAAAATACATTCAGATTAAGATTCTGTGATTGTTCGCGAGTTATGGAGACATATTGCTTCTTTTCAAATTTTTGTACCTATATAATCTAAACAAAATTGTAATAAATGGGGGGGGGGGGTGAAATTTGTAATTTTCGTCTGGGGCGCTCAAAAGTCTCGGACCGACATTGGTTTTCACGGATGCAAAAATTGTGTTAAATGTGGAGGGAAATACCTTGAAAAATTATAAATGAATGTGTTTTGCAAATAATTTGTGTATTACTTTACTAAGCTCAGCGGAAAGAGAACAGCCCTAGCATAGTTAGGGTGACTAAAATTTTGAGTAAATACTACCGGTTTATGAGTTTTGTAGGCGTTAAGTTAGATGTAGATATGTTTAAAAAAATTACAAGCGAAAATGCCCAAATATTAATTTTATAATTTGCCTAGTCACTTTGAAAACGAATAGGCGTTATATAATTAAAAAGACGGAAATTACAATCTGCCTGGGCCTACGACATTAATACAAAAGTGTTTTTCCTTTTGAATATTATTTTAATGATAAACACACTCGTACATGTGTTCATATTTGCACGTGTCGTATTGAAGTCCAAAAAAGGCCGAATAATTGCATACTTTTACGGCCAACCGAAGCTGGACTCTGACCCGTAAAAAACCAGATTGGAATGAATTTAGCAGATATATAAAAAGAAACAAAACACAGCCCAATGACGTCAAAGGAAGCTTTTTATTTTAAAAATAAAAAAAACTTTTTGTATAGTAACGTAACGTAAATAATGTTTACGAGGTATTTTCTTTTGTTCAGATACTCCTCGTCCATATATGGAAAATCACACCTTAATTATAGAGAGTTTATATTTTGTTAACTATGCCTTTGGGAATATTCCATTGTAATTGCTAGTTCATAATTTTAAAAAATCTGGTGTCTACGACCATTTGAGATGTGTTGTTGGAAAAATTTTACTACAACAATTAACATAACTTTAGCTTTCATATAATTTAATATAAAGCTAGTTGTCTATTTTCTTCTATTCGACGAAGTTTAGTTCGCATTTGTCCAATGCGTCTTTGGCAGGTTTTAAAATTTATTTTGCGTGCATTTTGAAAAATCCTGCGCATTAATTATTTTTATTTTGAGGCTCCTACACATTGTTGTACATTACTGTATCTCCAAAAAAGTTTCAATATAAAATTCAAAGGGAAAGCCAAGTTTTTTGATAAAATAATTGTGAAGCAGGCGTCTCCTGACAGTTCATTGGACGTTTTAGAGGCTTATATAAAAAATTTCCAGCCGAAATTACTTGATTTCAGTAATTTATATCATGCACACGAAGAGATTAATAGTGGGATTCTGAAACCCAGAGTTAATGGTCCTTTTCAATTTAACGGCTATCTCTTTCTATCGCTGCAAATAGGGCGCGAGCAGACACGTGACTCGAGCAACCTTGAAATGCTCGGAATCAGCTGATTTGTGTGCGCGTGTAACTTTGACAACAACAATGTCACTTTGACAAGACAAATGTTTTGACTTATTTTAATTTTGAACTATTAAGAAGTTATTATTTTTAATTTCATGTGTTTTACTGCCTGAAAATTGTAAAATAATGACATTTTACCAGTGCAAAATCAAAATATATCAAAACATTGGTCTTGTCAAAGTGACATTGTTGTTGTCAAAGTGACGCGCGCACACAAATCAGCTGATTCCAAGCACTTTAAGGTCGCTCGAGTCACGTGTCTGCTCGCGCCCTATAGTAAGAAAATGGCGCGAACAACTGCCAGTTGGGCTGTCAAACGAAACGTCAAAAATATTGCAGTCATTAAAATACCTGTATTCTCAGTGAAAATTTGCACCGTTCGAATTTTTAAATAAAATAAATAAATATAAATATATCATCACGGCTTATTACCCATTGCTGGGTGTGCCAATCTGCTTGTACGCGGATGCGGTAATGCTGAAATATTTGCACCGTCCGGGCGCTTACCAGGCGTCACCTCACGGGCACTCATTGCTGGCGTGGAGAGTGCACCACCGGGGTCAATTTTGTGCCATTTAAAATTCGAAATAGTTGGCGCCGGTCGGGATCGAACCCGGTTCCCCAGATTCGCGACCTGACACTCAGGCACGCGGCCACGAGACCCCGACTTTTTAACTTCAATAAAAGCTTTTGTAACTTATTTCGATAAGATTTTTTAAAGTTATCTGAGATATTGTCAAATTTTTTTTCTCTTCTATCTCTTTAAATTGAAAACCTCTATTAACGTGAATTAACACTGATTTTGACAGCTGTGGTATTCTGAAATGACTTTTCGAAAACATCTAATGTGTAGGAGCCCCAAAATGAAAACAATTATTACCTAATGCGTAGGATTTTTCAAAATGTACGCAAAATAAATTTTAAAACCCGTCAACGACTCTTGGGGCAATTCAAAACAAAACTTCGTCGTATAGAAGAAAATGGACCACTAGCTCTATATTAAATATAAATGAAAAATCGAAAACTTTTCTAACATATGCTATTTGCCTTTTAATCCGTAATAATTTGAAATAAAAATATTCCAATCCGAATGTTGGACACTCAAAACTAATATGGAGAATGAATCCATGCTTTCCACTTACATTGTCCCTTTGGCGACGGTCATGTTGAGGTCAGATAACACATGGTTGGGATTCTTTGATGACCCATAATGTTTGAAGGCGTGCCGCACGCAAACGGCCTGCTGTCTTTTTGCCCAAACTGTGGAGCGCTGCGTTTGAAGGGGAGGGGGCCCACCTGGGTTGCCGGGGTTCCCCGAGCCTACAAGGTCTGGCCCACCGCCGCCTCCACCACCTCCGCCGTCCGAAGACATCGTGGAGTTGTCACTGAAACAAGAATATCCTGTTTAATATAAAATTAAATAAAAACTAAAACTATACTGCTGAAACGTTGGTTTTTAAATTAACATATCACAAAACTTAAACTTATTTAATTATGAGTTTCGTTTCGAAGGATATATATCCTCGACTATTGGTTTGTATTATATTTTAACAATTATTCGTAATTTCAATCATTCAGCATTTATTTTTACACCCAACGTTTTAGAAAACACCACAAAGTGTAATAATTAAAGAGTGGACAAATCGTATCTAGTCGCTATTGAAAAATGTCCTCCAAAACGTAACACGAAAGACAGAGAAAGTAGAGAGACAGACAGAGAGAGAGAGAGAGAGAGAGAGAGAGAGATAGGTTGATGAAAATATGTTACAGTACGGTAAATAAAACATATTTAATATCATTTATGTATGGTATGACTAACGAATGAAAGTTGACGTTTAAATTATTTTTTCTACGACCGCCATGAAAAGTTGAATTTTATGCTCTCTTTTGTCATCGTAAAGTTAATGATTACTAAGGAACGAGCAAAAAAATACTTTTTCTACAGTCTGTATAGAAAGTAGCCATTTGCGCTCTCTTTTGTCAACGCAAAATGTCACTTTGCCGCTCTAGAGCGACAAAGTAGAAAAACGCTCGCTCCTCAAATTTCTAACTATACAATGTTGAGAAATGTTACTTGGCTACATTCTTAATGGAAACGTTTAGTCAGGAATTAATAACACTGTAGTTACACATTACCCCCTTACATAACCAAACAAAATGCCGCACTGCTGTGAAAATAAAATAGGGCATTCATTTACAAAAACGAAAGTATAAAATGCTTAAATTAGATTGAAGCAATAGCTCAAGAAGAATAGAAAATACCGATAAGTAAAAATAAATAAAAAATAAATTTTTGTTATGGTGGAGGACCTTATTGTGGCGACTGTAGAAAAAATCTTGTGTGTGTTTCGAGCGCAAATAGACATTGTCGATTTCGAGAGAATGCCTCGCTCCTGCGTCGAGCGGCAACAACCTCTCAATCGACAATGTCCCATTTTGCGCTCTTAATACACAAATAGCTATTACGGCGCGTCTCCCATAGCAACACGCGGTAAAGTACTTAATTTGCTCGTTAAGATTAATACATGAATTAATTAGCTAGTAATGTAGCAGTGCATCTGCGGAAACAATGGCCTGTAAATGATTTCGAATCAGGTAAATTCAGATATTGTGCAATGTTAAATGGAATTTTTCCTATAGTGTTCATTCCAACAACTTGTGAGGTACATTTGCCATGCTTATAATTTATGAATAATCGCCGAGATGATATGTTAGAGGGTCGAAGAGCAACATATCATCTGTACATTGACAAAAGATTATGATCATCAACAATAAATGTTCGCTGCACATTAGTTTTTGAGTCTGGAATCTTCACAATTAAAATGGACCCATTATCCTCAATATCATCTACAGTCATCCTAACTAATTCGTCGCGTCGGCATGCTCCAGCAACACCCAATATAAGAGCAACTTTCATCATAAGGAAATGATCGTCTGGGGCTTCAGTCAGGAATTTATTTATTTCATCTCTTGTTAAAGATTTAGATTTTTTTGGTCTATAACCAACTGATTTTTGTTTCGAAAAAGCAGTTAGTTTCCTGAATTTGCTGATATCAATATCGTTCTTAACTGCTAGTGTTGATTTTAGCATGGAATAAATGAACCAAAGAGAAGACAATTTCATAACATTAAATTTTTCCAAAAAATATGCTAGTAAAACATTTTCACTGTAATTCTTGATTTTTTTTTAACTTACACCATTCAATGAAGACGTTATAATTCTTTTCGTATAATGTTCTTGATTTTGCAGGTAATAAACTCAAGGAAGCATTTTGCGCCGTTTCGAATATATCTGGAGGAGTGCAAGAAAAATCACTATCTTTACTATTTTCGGAGATTTTTGTGCACATTTTTGATGTATATGTGTAAAAACTTTTCATAAAACAATTATTGTTGGCATCAGAATTATTTATTTACTCATATCGTCATGGTTACAGCAACACAAAACAGGAAATTGGTTGATTGAAATGAACTTACTAAATAGGTATTTTTATTTTTTTATTTTGTTAGTAAAGTCGTAGAAAAAATTATGTGTGCATCTCTAGCGTAAAGTATTTTTATTTCTCTAGCTCGATTTACGAGCACGAGCAATAAAGATTCACTTTACATTCTTGATACACAAATAACTATTATAGATGCGGTTTCTTTTGAAAACCTACAGAAGAATAGAATTTTACGAAATATACAGGTATGAAATTTTTGCATGAACCCATTTAAATACTGGACTAGGAAAGCACAGAAATACAGTACTATATCTGGCTGAAAATAGATGGCCGACTAGGGTAACTGAATATCAAAACAGGGTTGCGTTTAAAATATTTTAAACATTTTTCGTTTATGTTGATTATAACAAAATATTTTGATCTATAAACTATTTAGTTTGGCAATTCTATGAAATAGGATTAATATTAATTTCCTCTAACAGTAATTCCGACTCGAGGGTTGTTTACACCTGCGACGAACGAACTAGAATTTGCGGTATTAATTTTTTAAAGTACATCCCTGAATCCTGTTGCTAAGGTCATTTTAAATGCCTTCTTGTATTGAGTACAATTCTAATCTTCTATAACGGAATACATAAGGGTCAGTTTCCTTTCAAATCAAATATAGCATGATAGAACAACCTTAAATGAAACAGATAAAAATATGCAGTCTCGAGAAACCGGAGTGGGTATATTCGATTCAGGTTCCTAAAATTTTATCTTCTATGCAGTTACTAACTAGATAATAAGATAATTTTGCTTAATAAACTTAAGAACAGTTCTCCATATTGAGATCAAGGCCTTACGTGTCTTCACTGTAATCGGTGAAATTATAATGATGTCTGTGGAAATCTTCATATTTAGACTTAATGTATAATATTGCAGTAATTGGTGGGATCACAAATGTATGTTATTTCAATATGTCACTAAGTGAGCGTTGCAATATTGCATTTGTTAAACGGGGAATTTTATTTGATTCGTTCGTGAATCAGAAGAAAATGATAATGTTTTGTCCTCGGTTTTGTCCTTCAGGTAATTGAACATATATTCATATTTATAATTTACATAATTTAGGAAATATATGGTTGAAGATTAATACAGTAATAAATAAAGCATTTTGAAATCGTCAATAAAAATAGTAAATTTTTACGTAAAGTGACAAAAAATATGTGCAAGAAAAACAAACTACAGTCGAACTTCGATAACTCAAACCATGACTTGCCACAAAAAAAGTTCGAGTTATCAAGACTTCGGGTTATTAAATAAAATGCATATGTATAAATATTATTTATTTATGTATGTATGTATTTATTCGAGTCAAAATCACTTACCTTATGATACAGATTGACATATGTATACAGATCAAAGTTATAAACATTATTTTAGTGTAAAAAAGTCAGTTATTTGTGACTGACGAGAGAATTTTTTATTTTGATTTTCAATAAAAAAAAAGCTTCATTGTTATTTAAACCATTATACAGGGAATCGGTTATATGTTCATTGGTTTTTAAATACGAACGCAAAACGCTCAATGAATTTTCAACCAACTCGTTTGAAGGTGGTTGCTGCAAATCATCCTCCATCATATCACTTTCACTGTCATCTGTATTGTCGAGCTCTACAGATTCGGATTCAGATTTGTAGAGCTCGACAATATCTTCATCTGTGGCAAACTCCGAAGTAACAGTATCATCATCCACATGTATAAAATCATTTAAGGTGACACCTTCTGGTGTAATTTTGACATTTTTCCAAGCTTCATATTCCAATTTTATCCTCTTCGTCCCACTCAGAATACTGACCAAAGCCGGCTTTTTTAAAACAATTAGAAATTGTCTCAGGCTTAACGTCAATATTCCATGTATTGGTTATATCATCAACACAGTTCATTAATGTAATGTTAGTTTGTTTGTTTTCTTCAAAACATTATTTGATAGCTTTTTTCAAAATTCTGCGGCGATAATGGCATTTTATATTTTGTATAACACCTTGATCAAGTGATTGCAACTTAGATGTCATATTAAGGGAAAAAAGCAAGTTTGATAAATTTTAATTTTTGTTGGATGTCTTTAATTAACAAAACATATGTTTGAACTTCAGTAGTGCAGAAACCGAACTGCCTCCATCATCATGTTATAAAAACACCTGTTACAAAATCACGTAATTAGGGGATTTCCCCCAGAATTCGACTTATTGAAGCTTGCGCCAAATATTCTGTTCGAATTATAAAGATATTCGAGTAATCGAAGTTCGAGTTATCAAGTAAAAATTACCCATAATTCTCACTCTTGGCGCTATTGCCAACCAGTTTGATTTGAGTTATCCAAAATACGAGTAATCGAAGTTTGACTTACTGAAGTTCGACTGTAAATAATTTCGATGAAGAAATTTGAGATAAAATACATAATTTTGAGTGTTCTCTACAATAGTTTCAACGTTCGAGATTAGCAACAATAAGTGTCAAACTGACAGATATGTAAACATAACCAATAAAAATAAGTATTCCTTTCATTTTCTCAATTTTTCGATTTCAAATAAAATATGCACCACGGCACTGAAGTTCCTTTTTATAACTCATACGGTTTATTTTTCATTAAAATCCATATTCGTGATAAAAAGTAGAACTTCATTGCATTGATACATAAATAACTATTGGAACCCGCAGAATAGGGCGCGAGCAGACACGTGACTCGAGCGACCTTGACGTGCTTGGAATCAGCTGATTTATGTGCGCATGTCATTTTGACAAGAACATTGTCACGTTGACAATACCAATGTTTTGATTTATTTTGATTTTGAACTGCTTTAATATTATTATTTTACAATTTTTAAGCAGTAAAACATATGAAACTAAAAATAATAACATTTTAGCAATTAAAAATCAAAATAAATCAAAACATTGGTCTTGTTAACGTAACATTGTCCTTGTCAAAATGACATGCGCACACAAATCAGCTGATTCCACGCACGTCAATGTCGCTCGAGTCACGTGTCTGCTCGCGCCCTATAGCATGCGACATCAGCGGAATTTTAGAGAATTAAATTAATGGCGCCCAGTAGGACATGTCAAATTATGTACTTATCAAAAATCGTTTCGCTTAACATAAAAAGATGTTCTCACACTTAGATTTTATAATTTAATTTGAAAATGTGTGGAAAATAAGCAAATTAAAGAAAATGAATATAATAAACACCAAAATTTGCTGTATTGAAGTGTATAAGTACAAAAAAATTCAAGACATATTCCATAGTTTTTGGCAAAGATAAAGTTGATCGACTGAACGTATGGAAAAGAAATTTAAATATATCGCAAAACTTTAATCTGAAAAATAAAATATGCCTTTTCTTTGTATTTCTCAAAAAGAAATTATAATAAAATTTTGCAGGTATGTGGTTTTAAAACAACTATTAACAGTATTGATAAATAAAATTTGTCCCTGTAGATAATACGTTTCCTTCACAACTCTTTCAAAATACAGTTAAGAAACCAGAATCATATTTTCAACTTTTGTAATTCCCGCTCGATTTTGACGTCATCACCTTCGGAGTCTATTTGTGAAAATTATAACTTCTTCGCTTGTAAATTTTCAAATTTTCTTTAGTCTGTCGCTAACCTAACGTACAGAACTCAATTTGACGAAATTCGGGTACATGATGTAATCTGAGCTAGGCAAAGTACCGGAAAGTAGTACTTGAAGTACAAGTATCTTGATGTTTCTAAATATACTTGAAGTACAAGTTCTGTTTTAGTTTCTAAAGTAGTTGAAAGTAGCAAGTACTTGAAAAAGTACTTGTAAATTTGGGTGCAAGTACTTTTTAAGATAATTGATATTTTTCTGATTATATGGACCTTAAAATAAGAGTTCCTCGCTGGGACTTCCGTATCACCTAGCGATCTCATGACGTAAAATTGACGTCATATGATCGCCAAGCGATACGAGAAGCTGACAGAGATGTTATTAGCACTGTAGTTAGGTAATACAAACATTATATGTATATGCAGCATGCAGATTAGAATTAATTTATTTATACCATATTCATCGTTGAAAATATATTTATTAATGAAATTCACCTAATTATGTATTACTGCAATAACGCCACACCACTGCAAAAGAAACACTGACAGACAAACAATCCTCATAACATTTAATTTCGCTTGGGGCCTCTCAAGTACTAAATCCGAGACTGTTCGCCTCGTCCACATTCATCATCGCATTTATACATAAAAGCTCAGCTGACTGCTGACTCACTACACTCTCCTAAGAAGATTCTTACTAACCGTACATCTTCATTAGCAAATATTTCTCATTCCTTACATAATAAAGTCGCTGATTTTCGGTAGCGAAATAGCATATCCGGACCACAATAATAGTTACGAAACAATTAATTTTTATTTCTACATCTATCGAGTTATAATAATGAATGGAAATTTAACAGATAAAGAATTTATTTTTTATTTATTTACGGAAGTGTTAATTTTAAATTATATTGACGTCAACTGTGATCTATTAAAAACCTTTTGTTTATCTTATATCTTTTTTTGCAATGTTCCATAAATAATTTAAATAGTTGAACTTTATTGAAAATGATTAATGAAATATTTGTTTACTTTAAAATAAACTTTCCACGATTTTTTTTATATATTTGCGTATATTTTTGTTTACACGTTTAGGAGTACCATGTACCATTATTATATTTACACTATTGTATTTAGAAAATCAATTTTACATACACTACATTTAAAACACATTTCACTCCTCGATACGTTAACTAATGAATGAACTTGCTTGAATTATAAAACATGTCATTTTAAAATTTACGACTTTAAATAATATTAATCATTGTACCATGAATCAACATTGTATGTTTAACAAATTTTGGTAATACAAAAGAATATTTTTTATATATTTTTCTCCAACGCCTACTTCTATAGTTAGGGTGACCATACGCCCCGTTTTGCACGGGACAGTTTTTTTACCGTGTACCGGCCGTCCCGTCGTTTCAGTTAAAATAACACATTTGTCCCGTTTTAGAAGATTTATCTCCTTATAAAGATTTATATCACTTAAAAAATGAAACAAAACTTGGTTTACAATTTTATATTTTAAAATTCATTATAATAGCAAAATAGTAATTTACGTAACAAGACCTGAAAGTGATACTTTACTGCATGAGCAAGCATATTCCAGAGCGAGCCGTAAAGACTCTTTCAGGGCATGTTGGGTACAATTTTCTTTCGCTGTTCTGAATAAAGGATAAATAAAAATCTATAGATATGCATTATTTTATTTTTACCTCCCGCTACCCTTGGTAAGGAGGTATAGGGATCGTGCTAAAAATCGCATATCGAGATTTTGGTAAATGAGCACGTTTTAAGGTCCCTAGAATCCAATTTTAACATTTGCACGATGATGCGTGTGTGTGTGCGTGTGTGCGTGCGCGTGTGTGTGTGTGTGTGTGTGTATGTGTGTATGTGTGTTTGTGTGTGTGTATGTGTGTGTGTGTTTGTGTGGGTATGTGTGTTTGTGTGTGTGTGTGTGTGTGTGTGTGTGTGTGTGTGTGTGTGTGTGTGAGTGTGTGTGTGTTTGTGTGTGTGTGTGTGTGTGTGTGTGTGTGTTTGTGTGTGTGTGTGTGTGTTTGTGTGTGTGTGTTTGTGTGTGTGTTTGTGTGTGTGTGTGTTTGTGTGTGTGTTTGTGTGTGTGTGTTTGTGTGTGTGTGTTTGTGTGTGTGTGTGTGTGTGTGTGTGTGTGTGTGTGTTTGTGTGTGTGTGTGTGTGTGTGTGTGTGTGTGTGTGTGTGTTTGTGTATGTGTGTGTTTGTGTTTGTGTATGTGTGTGTGTGTGTGTGTGTGTGTGTATGTATGTGAGGATCCTCCACTCCTCCAAATTTTGAAACCTTGTATTTCGACCTTTTTCTATTATGGAAAGAGCCCGTTAGATTTTGGTGTAAATCGGAGAGCCGAAATGGCACTTTACTTGTAGCTCAAAATAGTTTTTCTTCGAAAAATACCTTTAAACATTATTTTTTCGAGATTAATGTTATAAAAATTAAAGATTATTAAATTTTCTATAGATTTGCATTCATACTTTTTCTATATATTTTATGGATAAATTTATAAAATTATCTATAATTTAAATCCCAGAGCCTACGCTTTAAACAAATAACACGCAGATATTCAAATGTATGTGACTGACAGATAATTGTCACTATCAAAGAACTAATCATTTCAAGATAATATTAGCAACGTTTTAAAAAGAAAAAAGTAAATAGAACAATAGAAAAGGAATTGAATACAGTTTCCAGCATAAATAAATATGTAGGTATGTATTTAGATTAATAAAAATTAGCGATTCACAAAAATGTTTAAGCTAATCCTCATTCTTGGATTAGTGAATTCTATTCTATCCCAGTATTTAAAATTTAATCTTCATTTTATTATAGATCCGGTGGCTCAATGGTCAGAGCAACGCCTCATGTCATGAGTGCCCTCGGGGCTCTTGGTTCGAATGCCACTAAGGCATGGATGTGTGTGAATGTGAACCCACTCTGTAATTGGGATTTATGCTTGTTGAGGGGTTTAAGAAAAGGAAGTTACTTGGATTAGATTAGACTATATTTTAAGAAATAAACTGCCAAAATTAGAGTAAAATTCGCTAATTCAAAAAAAAGGATTAGCTTAATCTTTTTTGTAACGCGGGCTGTAAATGGCGGGAGGTATTGTGTTGGCCACACCAGATTTTATATATATGAAAACTAATCTATAACATAATTTCCGTTGCGCAAAATTAAAAACTAGTTTAGAAATATGTTATTTTCGGTTTTTCAATGCATAAGGTCGTTTTTATTCTACCCTGAGACCTTGAGAAAATTTTAATTTGCAAGGTAAACAACTAGTTTAATAGTTTAAAAATCTTCAAGAAAATGCAACGGTGAACCAAATTTTTACCAGTATTATTAATTAGAACCCGTATAATTATTTCAAACTAAAGTAATTCCATAGAACACTTCGAGCGGTTTAGAAATTAGAGAATTTGGAACAAGGTTTCGTACTGACTTTTCAAATACATATGCAATACTTTTATTAATTTTCAACTTACGCAATATAGTTCATAAAACATATATTGCGACAAAATTGAAGGTATTACTTATTTTATTCTGCTGTCGATTTTGAGAGCAAACTGATGTGTATGTGCTGCTTATTTTGTGTTGGTACATGAAATGTAATATTTTGTAAGATCTTACCTACCCTGAGTGCAAGTCATTCCACTTTCGAAAAATTTCCTACAATTACTTATTAGAGAACTACTTAGGTATTACAAATGACAATTATTAATTAATAAAAAGTGATTGTTTTAAAATTAATTCCTGTGGTGTTTTTTGTAAAACACTGAAAGCCCACAAGATGACACCTGGCAAGCGCTGTTATACCAGGTGTCTTAAAAGTGACGCCAATGCTAATAAGATTTGTTTCAAGAAGCTAAAACAAATGGAAAATTGAGAGTGGAAAATTTTCTATTTGTCCTTCATTGTCAAGTTATTGATAAAAAAAACAAAAATTAACATTTGATGAATAATACTAGAAAACAAGATATTTCTACATCTGTTGCCACAAAATGTGTTCAAATAAGTTGCCTGCTATTTCTTAAGCATATCATTTGACAACTATTCTATTAACTGTCACTTCTCGATTGTTTTGGTATAATAAATTTGCAAGTTTGAACTGCAAATATACAGGAACATATAAAAACAAGAAAACAATTTTGTAAATATTGTTCAGTATGTAGTAATAGGTACATCATCGCTCATCGCAATTGTTATCGCACATAACCTTCTTTATAAAACTTATAGACTAATTCTGAACAAATCTGAAAGTCTTACGTCTTATATATCTATAAAAAAAAACTAACAAAAACGCATCTATTTTTGTTGACTAATATAAAATTATATATTAGTGGCAGTTTCGTTGCGATTTTGTCATTATTTACATAAAGCGCACAGATTTGTTCAGAATAGTGCCATTATATCCTCTTTTCTGATTTCTATCTGTTCTTCCTTTGTTTTTAAAGTATACATCGCATATATTATACCTAAATTTACTCGGATTTATTATTTTGTTGTACATGTATTTGTTGCCATATTTTAAATTTAAATGTGCAGGCTACAAAAAATGTACTTGAGTAATGTTTTTATTGGCATATTTCAGAACTAATAATTTTGAGATTTGCGGTATCAGTATAATAATTTTTTGATTAAGGGCCGGTATTTCCATCTTCGGATAAAGTGCTGGATAACTTATCTGTCGGATAAATAAACATTATCGCATCAAAAAATGACTTTCAATATACTTTACCTCATTTATGCTCTTATTTCGATGTGATATTTTATCATTTATCTGATGGATAGTTATCCTGAACTTTATCCCTAACTCTGACAAATAAATAATAAATTCTGCTTCTAAAGAATCAACAACCAAATTGAGCAAATTCTCACAGATGCTTCGTTTTAGAGATATTTGTATTGAATGTTACAAGAACGTTACTGTATTCTTACAAGAATTTCTAGTTTTAAGAATAAATTATACATAAATTTCAATCAGATATCTTTAATTTATAACACAAGTTAAATCCACATCCTATTCTGGGCCATTATTTCCATCAGTATAGATTCCATTGTAATGTACGGTTAGGAATAATTGATTGATAATTATGTAATTAGTTCATTTTTTTTATCTCTACGATTAAGAAATGAAGGGTTTGTAAACTTTTTGAACAATGATTTACTCGATTTGATAGAAGAATTTCCATTAGAGGTGGACGAAATTCTTGGATTCAATTAGATGATTGCCCAGCACACTACGCTAGTTAGAAATATAAGGAAATGGTTGAATCATCATTATCATAGACTCTGGGTTGGTCGGGCAGAACCTGCATGGTCGCATGGCTTATGGCCAGCGCACTCCTCTGATTTAACAACCCTGTACAAAGGACTAATTGCATTTTTAACGAATCTGTGCGATGCCAAGCTTGTTTACGTGTTCAAGGTCATTATTTAGATCAAATTTGTAAAATGGTATGTAATTTATCATTTTTTTAAATAAACTTAAGAAATTTATGAATATTTTATTGCCAAAACTACAAATTCTTAAATAATACAGTGCCTAATGTCTTTATAACACATACATGAACTTATCCGCTTATTTTTAGGTTCTTTATTTAAATGTTTTGTTGCTTAATTTTAAAATACCTGTAGAAGTAAAATTTATATTTAGTCGTAAATCTTTGCGCCTTTATAACTTTCTGTAAAAATCCACCGAGCAATTGCCCGGTGTCCCAGCGGGCTAGCACGCCCCTGTGTGTACCATAATTTAGGACAGAAGGAGTAATAATTTTAAGTACTATTCTATGTAGAAGTACAACAATATTGATAAATACCTTTTGAAGCTACCATCGATAAACAAATAATCAAGGTGTTGGCTACCACTGTTATCTCCATTATCAATTTCGGTATCGTGTTGTCCTGATGTCGAAGGTATAGAATTCTTATCCATTTTTCAACGTAAATTTTGATAAATAACCATGATATTCACATTTATATTACTTGAATTTTACTGTTGATTGAATATACAATGTCATCTCACAATTATTTTGGAAAAATCCCAAACAGTGACATAAAATATAACCTGAATCCAGTATGACATTTTGATGATGTGTGGAATGAAGCACCCTATGATTTTATAATTAAATAATTAACTGAAATGTACATTATTATTAGAAAATTATAACAAAATTTATTGATAAAGGTAATCATTATTTTAAAAAGTAAATTAAATATAGACTTTTTTCGGTCTTTTTTGGGAAGAATTTTATTTTTGAATTTACTTCTTTACAAATTTTATACGTTTCGAAGGCCCAAAAGCCTTCATCCACAGCAATCTAATATGTTTGAGAATTTGTTTTACATTTTTTTTCTTAAACATTGTGTTTTGGATATTTTTGTCCATAAAGATCCGTCATGAATCCAAACTCTAACACCACCAATGTGATCATCTTCATTTTGTTTTCTTGAGGGATTAGTGCTTGGTGTATTTTATGTTGTCTTTTATATTATTTTTCGCAGAATCACTTGAAATTGAAAAAAAAAATAAGAATTTTTAATTGACATGGCCGAAAGTTTGTGGAAGACTGTCAGAATTTAATTTCTCTTACACAACCAACGTTTCGGCACACTGTTGTGCCTTCATCTGGGAATATCTTACAAAATTTTACATACTCTCATGTACATACATAATAATACATTCGTTTAGGTCCAATTTTTTTTGCGTTAGGTTAGGTTATTGTTCTATTTAGAAAAATATACCAT